>JAPMAF010000925.1:0-12397 GCA_026537445.1 Silvatares holzenthali
TATATATGTGTATGTGTGTGTCAATTTTATGCCTTCGCATATATTGTTTATGCAATTTGATTAAATGACGCTATATTTACCGAATAAAATAAGTTAATCTTTTGAAAGCGAAACTCCAAACCTTTATTTGACAGTCATTATCTACCATTGTCAAAACTAGTCACTTTCGATTGAGGCAATTAAATAAAGCTTACCTATAAACTCTATTCTGGGTAAACGTATGTTATTTACAGACTTGTCTATTGACTGTAAGCAAATCTTTACTGACACATCTCAATCAGATTCAATCGATGGTCAAACCAATTAATTACTTTGAAATATTTCCACATAACTCACTACCTAAGAAATCTTCATTGGATTAAGTTTTCTAATAGAGCCCAATGCAAACTCTGTTGTGTAGTAATACAAGGCACTAAACGATATGGCATCCGCATATCTTACGGGTATCATAATTCAAAAAAGTCAGAGACTTCACTCAGTTCCCGTATTTTCATCCGCGGTTGCATATTGGTCGAACATTCGCTATACCCCAATACCGAATTTGGTGATGGTGTTTTCGAGGTAGCGGACCATACAGTATAGAACAGATTACCTCTGTATGTACTGTTTCAAAGGCAACCGAAATTAGATCTAAATAAAAATCTACCTATTCTTCATATTTTTACTTAATATGATCTTTTATCGTCAAAAGTGTTACTTTTTCATTAAATTATATGATACGTTTTTAATTCAAGAGTTGTGTTTTCTAATTTGGCCAAACCTTAAATAGTACGTAAGATGATGGAGGGGGATGTAACTTAAAACGTTTTTTTAAATATACAAAAATGTACTGTTTTCATTTCTCTTGTGACATTATTTTATCACTTTATAGTGCTATAAAATAAATTAGCAATAAGTAAATATTTACAGTCTTAAGGATACTATGAACAATGTTTTTGCCCTACAAATTGATCCAAATGAAAATTTTAAGTAATACCGGGGAAAAGCTCTTTATTTCACAGTAGCTGACATCTCTATACAAGAGTGTTAGTGTTTTTCAACTTTGAACCTAATATCCAATACCTAAGCAATCTCCCTCTAGGGATTCCTCTCTTGTACCCTTCAGCCGCGGGTATCAAAGGCATGGAGGGAGGCACGGAGAAGACCAAGGGAACTAGATTAACTTTTAACAGCAGTTTAATTAATTTATAACGTTGCAGATAACTGAATACACCCTACGGGTGGATACTGCTAGAGAAATTCTTTTTTTTTTATTTCTGAAACAAACATACTACTTGATGATGAAAAAGTAAGAATGAGTACGGTTTCCTTAATAAGATTAGTTATTTCAAATGCATTTTCATTAATTTGTGTTCCAATTAACTTGCATAGATCTGTCTCATAAGTAATAATAAAGCTTCTATACAAGTGTCAGAACAAATATAATCTAAAAATGAAATCGATATTTTATATCCCGTAGTCAATCATTTCTCAAGAAAAGAAATGGAGAAGTAAATAAAAGGTTGACTATAGCCTCTTCTTTTATCACACCATTGTAGCTACTTTGCTGTTATTCTGTCCATCTTTTCTTTGCTGCTTACACAATGTCATATGTCTATTGGTAAAACTGTTGGCCGGAATAACATCGTCCCATTTTTAGTTTCAATATTTTCATTACTATTCTACTTTCACTCCAGAGTTTGAGTTTTCTTTATCGAATGTATAGTTCATTGCTATTTAATAGATAACCTCACTTAAATATAATACCCTCATGTTATGATAAGCGTTATTTACTTTTTTAATATTTTCTTTAGTCACTTTTACTCAATTTAACATAAAAAAGTTCCCACATATCTCGTGTGATGGATTACATGTTTCTGCAAACATATCCCCATCGAGGTTCGTACCAATAACATCTACACAGTAACATCTAGAAACTACGAATGTCGAATGTCTTTGCAAAATCGTGATATAGGCAATTTAGTTAGAACTCGCAATTTTAGTGACATCTTGTCGCATACGAATGAAGTTGGAGCAGTACTGGGATAAACGACGGGGATTTTACTCCGGTATGACAAAATACAGCAGAAATCCTTGCTCGCTTGCTGGATTGGCAGGATACTGCCGCCATAAACCATTTGGCTGGTGTGCATGGGAGAATATTGGATAATATTCTCGTCCCCGAGGACAATACATATTTTACACAAATTGTACGATAATACAGATTCATCACACTGCTGCAAAGTACTGATTGTGATTGATTCTACATACAGAAGCATCGTTAGAGATTCAAATTTAATCAACTTTATGTAACTATTGTTGTTGTCTAACAAAACCAAATGAGACAAGCAGACATTACTTAGTGGTAGTGCAGCATTTTATTTCAACGTTTTGGACCAAAGCTCCAAGTTAATAAAATGTAATCGTTTGTTTTGTAAAATTATATTTATTAAAATAGCATCACCTCGGGGTGCTTCATTGAAACTCGTTTTGGAGAGTTTTATTTGAGCTAACTAATCTCGTAAAAACTCTCTAGTTGTTTAATTAACGGCAGTAATTGGTTAAGTGCTTCACAAAAAAAAATCCGATTACAAATTTTATACGATTGGCCAATTGAGTCGAAAACATTACTTCTGTTGAGATAGACCTCAGCGAATGTCTCCTTTCATGAAGGCATTCCCTTGTGCATATTCACATCGATATATTGAGGATATGTGTATATGAAATATTTGAATCAATTTTTAAGACCCTTAAAATATTTTTTTATGGGACAATGTATACTGTGAGAAATATTTTAGTGTACACCATAATCGGCAACAAACTGCTCTCAAAAGAATCGAAACATAGACTTGGCAGCAAAATACGAACTTAACAGCAGAAAGATGAAAGCACGAATGAATGCAGTGAGGGTGATATCATTAAGAAGAATGTGCGAAAATACTCTAAATACGTGAGAGAATAAAAATTTAATATATTAGAAGAGAATGCTAATTTAGAGTAAAAATTATTAACAGAATGAAAGTTGATTTTTCGAGATGGTTTAAACTTGTCGACTAAATGGAGAATGAAAAAACAGTAAAATATATCTACAGTGCGAGTATGAGTGGCACTGCTGTGCGTGGAAGACCTAGTAAAACTTGGCCGGAATATGTTTACCAACTTCTTAAAAAAGACAATGTTAGCAGCCTCAATAATGTCTGTTAAATAATGGTAGAATAGAAACAAGTGGCACTCCATTTTTACAGTCTACCCCTATCAGAAAATGATTGATGATATAAATGTGAAGCTTTATTTTAGAAAACTAGCAATCGACGACTTGTTAATACATTTTATCGATGCTTAGTATTATTTAGCAGAGTATGTATTATCATGTTTTGAACGATGGCACTATTCACTATGTAAATAGTATTCCGAACGTTGTAAAAGAAAATATTTGGAGAGTAATCATTGCTCGAAGCTATAATAATACCGTAAATAATCAATAAATATATGACAGCGCACTTTTAAAGGCAATGAAACGGATACTTAGAATGCGATATGAAGATTCGTATACTGTATAATAGATATGTTTATTGGCTAGAGTGCTGTATTTATTACTGCCATATTTCTTGGGAAATATTGCGTACAATGAACTATATGAGCATTCCACTATAGTAGATTTATATCTCTAACATTGGCCAATAAAGAAAGTTACAGCCTCGCCTGGCAACTTTCGAAAATGAATGCTCACTTACACATAGGAAGGAGCACGGTGCTTTGTAGGTAAATAAACAAGCAGACAGTGTCAAAATAAATATTTCAGGGCGATACTTTCCAGATTTAAAAAAAATCATCATGCTTATGAATATAATAACTTTCAATAAATCATTACCATTTCCCAGTTATTTATTGTTTAAAATAATACATAAACGCAACTGAGATCAGTTATAAACTAAAGACATATAACGTATTTATTACTCTTAAGTATCACTACAACTCAGCCTTTTCTTCTTCCCATCTTAATTTTTGTTTTTTTTCTATTTTGTATTCTACACATGAGATACTGCGGCAAATCTGGATCTGTGAGATTCAGTGCAGTTGCAGGTGTAGATGCTATGTACTCACTTCAAATAAATAATACTAAATAAATGGCATAAACAGTTTCAAAATTAAATAGTAAACATTTATTTTTCATTTTTAAGCACCCAAAAAAATTAAAACAAATAGATTGTTAATAAATGAATGCAATCTGAATAACTTTTCTGTTTACATTTATTCCCAAAAGCGATCAGTGAATGAACGAAATAAGTAGATTTTTTTGAATATATGTGGTTGTAACAAAAGTAAAACCGAAAAAAATTATAAACTATGGAGAAAAAAAATATTATTATTTCACGTGGCATACAATGCTATAATGATATTATGTTTTTAATTTTATTAAATTTTTTGCAAAATGCCTTTTATTTTTATTTCGGTGGGATTCGAATCCGCGACCCTCAGCGCTTCTCCAGCAGTTTATTTAAGTACCCTAGCCATTGTACCACGAGAACCAAATGTCATTTATGTAATGGGGTTCTCGTTCTACATTTGTATTTTATAATTAAATATTTAACAAGTTGGGCATAAAATATCAATTAAGAATTACAGTTCAAATACATACAAACGTGCTATTTTTTTTAATAATAAAGTGCTTTTACGGTGATACTGTATCACAAAACAAAAAATAAACATTGCGACACTACGATACTCTAGATTTGTAGCATTCGGTGCATTTATACATGCAAATTCTGTGCAGTGGTAGGAGAAAAGGAATCCTGGAAAATTTGATTTGTTCACACAAACCCGTTTTACGTAGTGTACATTACTTACGGTACATTACTTACTTAACGGTGATATTCCTCCGAGGCGTACAAGATCTGCTACGCTTTGAAATGCACCGTATTTGTCTTGTAATTTCAGCTCCGCCCCATCTCGGCGGGAAGCGAACTGAAATTAGGTCTTTCTTTTTCACAAAAAAATTGTACGTATGTTTTAAACCTTTTTAATTTAGTTAACTTTTAATGTGACATAAAACTTAATAAAAAGATCACTTGTAGGTGATAGCTTGTTGTAGTTGTGGTGTTACTCCAGAGTGAATACATATATTAATATATGCATTTTTAAAATCTTAACCAAAGCATTTTAAATTTTCACTCCGACGGGATTCGAACTTCTTTTCCTGTAACCTTCACCACTTTAGTACATTGTCTCTCCACTACACTACGACTGCGCTAATATCCTTTGAATTTAATTTTCCACTTTTGACCGCGCCATTTCTCTGTCTTGAATTTCACTTTTCACTTTATCGTGCATGTATGACGAGATGCATAAATGTGTAGAAAGCTAAAATGTATATCAGGACAGAGAGAGTAGAGTTACATTTTCTCTGCCTACTCCTATCACAAAAGGGGCTGTTATGTTTGTATATTTTTTATGTTTTCTTACTATGTGTTCACGAGAAAAATACAAGAAAAGACATATTACAATATTACGTTTGTAGGTATACACTGTTATTAAGGAATAAATTATTTAATCTTATTGGGAAGGGTGTTCGAACAAAGGAGTCGAAAAAGTCCGTTTGTTTCGCCCGGCAAAGTTATTAATGTCGTCACCTTATAATTATTGCGAAATTGTGGTTTGCTTATAATAAATTATGCTCAAGCACTAAGGACACAATAAATGTTGTACCTAATTGGATTTGCTATTTAAAATCTGTTGTTTTAATTATGTTTGTTATTTAGTGCCCCGGGTTTTTCTTATGTAATTGAACAAAGCTGTATGTTCAACGACGTTTTAAATCGAGAATTAAATCCTTCAAGGTTGGCAAATAAATACAGTTGGAAATAATTCCAAATGAATGAAATTCTAAACCAATTTCTAAAACGATCAACTTAACCTTATACAATATAAAATTCTTTTCAAAATGTGGAAGTTCTTGTCATGTTTTTTGTACATAGGATTGTTGTCAAAGTTTACCACAAGACAATTAGTATTCTCTTGTACATCTCAAGCTATCTAACATAAAACATACATACGTATCATCACGTTACTTAACCTCAGAAGTAAGCAGAGAAAATGTGGCATATATTTTTCATATCTCCTCAATTTTTATGCATCCCCTTATTGTGGAATTTCAAATAACATTCTCCTAGCTGCATAATGTTGCACTTTGAAGTAGCTAATGCACTTGGACTGATTGTTTTTAATTTAGTTGGTATTATTTCTACTGTACGTCTTTAAACTGTCAACCGTAAATACGATTGTTATTATTTTTTGTATAAATTTCACTTAATTCGAGTGCACGACTCGTTTTGAACCTTTGCGGCTCATTACAATATTTTACACTATAGAAGAAAACTGTTTTACATTATGGTTACCTTATATGTTAAGTGTGCATCATTTTTGTAGTATTGTAAAATTTTTAAGCTAAAAACATGTCAAACTCTCACCAAAAATAAACAGGATTTTGAAAAAAAAATTGAATGATTTTTGTTAAAAACGAATTACCACAAACTAACCACCAAAGAAATCCAATATATCGTCAAACATGTTCTTTTTGACGATATTGTTTGCATTGTATTTATTCTGTTTTCATCCTTCCGTATAAATGACTGGAAAGGAAATTGGAATATGCACACATTTTTTGTTTGTGGCTGATTTAAGAAACGCTCGAAAGTAATTCAATTTTAGTCTCTCTTATTTTAGAAGGCATTCAATGTAACTGTTCGTTTTAGATATGTTTGTACCGAAAATAGTCGTTTACATTCCGCAATATGCCGCACTGGCTTTTCTGTTTTTGGCAATCAACGCCCTACTGGAAGTAAGGACTTATACGAGGCACAGGACATAACCACGGTAGGATAAAGTTTGTCAAGCTGTTGTAAAACACATGGGCAAACGAAGCCAAAATGAATACTAACCTACCCACTACATGCTGCCTACGTTTCGCTTATACGGTAATAAGTACGTGGTAGGGTATGCAGCGCTGAAACACAGCATGTAGCAGTACTACGTGTACAAGTATACATTGACCCTTTTTTCCGGTATATTACCCTAAATAAAATATTTTTCTTTTACATCATCATTTCTTTCACCGTTTTTCATCTGTTTGGAGCCGAATACCTGGATGACTTTCCTTTTCATTTTAGAGCTGATCTATCTAAGATTGTTTTCTCCACTAATAAAAAATATCTCCAAACGAGAAGCGGAGTAGGCAATTTTCCTCTTTTATAATGATAAATAAGTACTTATTTTATTAATTACCGAAAAAAGCCCTCTCACCGAAATCCGTTCCATTGTCGCGTATGGGATTTGTCACCCACCCTTTAGCCAAAAAGAAAATATGTCGATCATTTGGAGTATTGAAAAAACACAACTCCTTGAAGTATAGCGACGTTATATTACGTTTAATTAAAAATTTGTAAATTTACTCAGATTTTATTTTCATACAAAGGAAAAAAGTTTCTTTCCTCTGACTGCCGCACAGCATTTATATGTGAAACTATTCTGAATGTTTCAGATCCAGTTGAATGGTGATGTAGTGTTTCATGTGTAGTATAATACGTATTTATTTATATGCAATTATCTAAATGGCCAAAAGTGAACATTCAAAAATTTATTCGACTCAAATTATGATGAAATATGTGTTGTTGCTAAGTGACACTGAAGTCCACGTTCTCTTCAAAAACATCAGCCCTTGGAACACATGAACTCGCCTCTAACTAAATATCTCCAGAGTACTGTATTAGACCCACACTGTACATGATAATTGAACAAAGCATTATCCGGAGCTTACATGTTTACAGGAGCATTCCAAAAATAGAGAGAAGCGTTAGTTTTACTTTACTGCTACACGAAGCATGTCAAAGATTATCGTAAGAGTTTTAAGGTAGTATATCTTTGAAAGTACCCTGCAATTTTTGATTCCAGCGCGTTCTAAAGATAGCTCTGAATGAGCAAAATTTTTCATCAACAGTTATTAAGATTCTGAATAATTTATGCTAATAACAAAGGACTAAAGATTGGGCATATTATGTTTAAAGCCTAAAATATGACTAACACAGTGTTTTTGTATTGCATTTATTTAGACTGTAATTTCAAAGAACTACTGCAAGATTTGCCCCATAGCTGTAATAATATTTAAGGTCATGTATTCATAAGCTTTTCTCACAATCCTTCTTTATAGTATTAATTCTTGAATAACGACACGACACAAGCAATAATATCCAGAATTTATTATTAAGGTGCAGTTATAATTCTAAAGAAAGTTTGTGAGGAAACATAAGTTAAGATTATTGTTGAGTAAGCATAGCAATAAATTATTTGAACGCACTCGGCGTAGTGCCAAACAGAAATTTTCTCAGTTCATTTGACAAACTTTTATATTTAATATAATTGGATCAAATTTTAACACAAAATCTATCCTGTTTAACCTATATTATAAGAGCAATAGAAAAAATGTTTTCATAATTTTACTCAAAAAAAATCTTCACTAATATATAGTGTAAAATTATTAGTTACATACGACTAATTAGAATATACAGAGAGATTAATAAAATGTTATGCTGTAACACTTTTCTTTATTTATAGTGTTTGTCAATGTGCTCGTATATGGGTCTGCCATTCCCGATATATGTAGACCCAGATTTGTTATTTTTAAAAACTTTACGAAAGTACAAAAGAACAAAATACAAATCCAATCTAACTAAGTGCCCTTCTATTATCATTATAAATAATTAATACCAGTTTATTTTTTTTTAAATCATTTAGAAATACTTTTTACTGTAAAAGATAGCGATATTCAGAAAATAATTTAAGTCAAGAAAAATAAAAACCATGTATTTCAGTTATAATATAATGAAGCAATGATATAATGAATTTCAGTTATAATATAATGAAGCAAATTGGCAATTGAATGAGGATTTGAACAAATCACAATAAAAGATCTATTTTAATTAAAAAAATAAAGTAGAGAAAAAATGTTACCAACGCAATATCAGTGTTTTCAAAAAAACCTTTTTGACGGGCATGATAGCTCATACTAACAATAATTGGGCAGCGATACTGGAATTGGTATGTAGAATATACAATAAACTGTGCTGTGGTATGAAAAATAAGAAATACGATTTAATTGACACTTCTTGTATAATTTTAGCATTTGTAAAAATGCTCTGGACTAAAAGATTCAGGAAGGAGTACCAACTAGATGAATAGTAGGTTTAATAATGATTAATTTAGCTTGAGTTAACAGTATTCAAGTGACATGATTTACTTGCATAATATGTTTTACTTGATCATTTACTTACATAATATGTTTTACTTGAAGTTCTTTATCGTAGCATGTATTTATTCAAAGTGGGGTTACGTACACTGATAAATTACTGCAACTAAAGCAACTTGTGCCAAGCACTTGCTGTGATGCAAATTGCCCGATTCACAAAGTTCTCAACTTTCCTGTATTTCGGCGTTTACAAAGTGACGCTATGATACTAACCGTGGAACTTGTTTGTACATCGGAATTAATTCGAACGTGGCATCAATCAGCTTTCGATTAACTAATACGAATCACGTTTTTCATATGGTTTAAAAGCATTTATCATAAAAACTTATGCGGCGTTCCTCTCATTCCATATCCGAGGTACTCATATATTCGACATAAATTTTAGCTTGCAAACAGATATGTTTTTACCATATTATTATTATTTCAAGGGAGAAAGTAAACTCTCCAAGGAGTCAATCAAGAGTATAGACCCTGATAAATTTCTATAGAAATCAGGCTGACTACCATATAAATAGATTCACCCTGGACACTACAAAAATCTTTTACTTATACGTAGAAAATTCTTGATACTTATTTTTTCCATTTTTTGGCTTAGTGCATCCGACCAAAAATCATTATAGAAATTTCTGTTCTTTATCATGTTGACTTGTGCTCGCCTACTGGGTATATTGGGTTTCCAACCCTCCCTCATTTCCTCCGTGACTGCATCCGCATTTGCATAGACGTTATTATCCTCGGCTTGAAACTGATGCTCGAAATCTAAAAAACACTCTTGTCGTATAAGACATTGAATTTATTGGTCATAGTTTTGTTAACCGGTCAATTCTTACCTTTTTTACATGTGGTCCTAGAAATTGTTTTAAGGTCATCTCTATTATGCATAATTTTATTGAAATATATTTGAATATTTAAATAAAATATATTTTTGATCAACTGCCCCATTGCTAACGTTTTTTAAATTTTGTTTCCACAAAAAAGATGCGAATGACATTATTGCCAACAATATTACCTCGAAATCGTCAACAGACAATAACATGGATATACGCACCTATCGTTCTTTCAGTAAATTTATTAAAAAAACTTTAGTAATGCATTGCTTTAAATCATCGCACCGTTTTTTCTTACATCAAGCAGGGAAGATCAAGCATATTCTGTGCTGAGCAATGACTTTACATACATCGCCAGTCTGTAAAGTCATTGCTCAGAATAGAATATCATCACATCTCTTCATGCATTTCAAAAATAATAGTCATCATTGGTAATACTCTGATTTCTTTAAACGATAGCTCGGCCCATTGATTTCTACATTCGTTATGTGAATGTTCTATATCTAACATTTCTTATCTTATACACTCTACATCGACAAACAATATCAATACGCTTTGCTTTTCTCATATCCATTACTCAGTTTAATTGTTTTAAATATTAGATTTAGCACATATGTGTATGAGAAAATCTATGCAGTTTGTACTTTAGTTGTTATTTATTTTCTTAATCTCTTTAAGTTCATTGTTTAACGATTCCCTAGCCTATAATAACCACTCATATGTTTTGCCAGGACTGCCTTCTTTGTGAAATCTTCATCTATTTGAAGACATTCTCTCGTGGTGTTATTAGAGAGTTTCTTTTACTTTCAACCATGGTGATCATGCTTCTATACACCTGCTTCGTTTTATGTTAACAAATTTGCAAAGCAACTAACATAGCCCCGTTTTGATCAATCCACCGTTTCTCTGATATCAGTAAATATAATTATTATTCATAAGCAGCTTTATCTTTACAGTCCTTTTGAGCAATACCGAACATTGTTGCCTCCACAATACTTTACCGTAGTCTGTTAAAAAAGTGGCCCATGTGACAGAAAGTAGTATCTTGATGTCTCCAACTCTCTTTAATCCTTTTATAATCCTTGATAAGCTTCTGGAGAAAGTATTTTAATTTAAAATATGTTTCAAAATACAAAAGGTTTTCCTTTCTCCATAATTAATTATGAATCTGATTAGGTTGCTTGATAAGGATGGATTTTTCTGTGTTTAACTAGCAATGGGTGTACGTGTTAGGTGTTAATTACGTTTTGATAAAGATTATGAAGAACATCTCCATTGGGTAGTGTGATACTAAGCGCCTTTCCGATAAGCCTGTAATACCAATTCGATATTATTTCTACCGTATTACAGTCTATAACGCTGTTTAATCTTCACCATTATCACATCCCATATTTTGTCCCAACACAATTTTGCTAGAATCTTCTACATCCCGAAAAATAAGTCACCCCATTATCGGGAACAACCCCCTTTGCAGGACCGTGATTAACGATCTTGTCTTATGCTCGAATGGTTTACTTCTCAACTAACAACCCTGTTCCGTCCTAGCGGCCATATTGTGAGAGGGAACTAAGCATCTCACTTTAGCATATCTTTACTCACAAAGAGGAGATCCTTAAGCATATTATTTGATATTGTGATTTAATTCGCTCTCAGCATATCAATTGCCGATACATCCTAGAAAGACGTATTTAATGTTTCCTTTTGTATCAAGTATTTAAGTAATATTCTTTAACAAGAAATAATACAAAAGTATGTTAAAAATCCAAGTAATGGTGTGCCAAATAATAATTAGTAAGAGAATACTAAGAATGAAGAACAAAGACATTGAACAAAATATCGGTATATTAGAATAGGTTTAATCGATATTATAAACTATTCATATTTACTTGTGTGCGTTTACCTAAGACGATATTAGTAACACTGCTGTTGTCTAAAGTCATCATACCACACTTGGTGTTCTTATATTTGCATTTGTTGCTATTTAGTCCAATAGTATAATTTAATTGGACTAGTTGTATAGTGACAATACACGGAATCACGCAATAAGGTATCTTGTGAAATGAACTTTTAGTTTTTTAAACATAATTTTGTTGAAAAAAATGTTGGATTGTAAGTAAAAAATTAGGATGGGTAATACGAGTAACCCTTATATAAGTAAGACAAAACTTCGTCTTTGTAAAATTTAAAAAAAAATTCTTTGTAAAATTTATAAATCATACATACATACACACTCAACAATCACACACAACACAAAACAACAAACAACACAAATCAACAATGTATATAATATATA
>JAPMAF010000926.1:0-12393 GCA_026537445.1 Silvatares holzenthali
GTGTTTGTAAATCTCTATGGCCTCCTTAATGAGTCGGGCATATTGACTACTAGATTTTCCCAGTATCTTGGGTTCAATATGATATGTTTCATCTGTTGTTTTATTCCGTCTGCGGTTTAGCAAAAACTCCAGAATGCACCCGTGATGGGATCGCTCTTAATCCATATGACCACATTTAATAATCTCGTTTATGAAGCTTCGTACGGAAATTGCAATAATAGAAAAGTTTCTGCAATACTTTGTTCCCAGCTCAGATAATATCACAATGTTCTGTATCAGCTATGATCTCACTCAAGGCTTACTAACTTTTTTAATACAAAACTAAAAGTTTACTGCGGTTTTGTGACAAAGGCCAAACGTTTGCAAAAGACGATGGTGGAATTTATCTCGGAACCGGTCCGGATATTACCTCTGTAACGTTCGACCTGCGAGGCTCGGTATTCTTCTATTTCCCGTGCGAGCAGAGATTGGAAAGCTCTTTGTTTTAGGGAAGTTCGTAATTAGGGTAATGCTGGAAAGGATACATTATAATATTGTATAACAGACTGTATTAGTTCAGCACAACACAACACAGTAGTAGTTACTTAATCATGTTATGTTTTCAAACATGTATTTATTACTCTTAGTTATAGCGGGGAAACAGAACTAATACCTTACAGTTTAATTTCGTAGTTACTATAAATAATACTTTTCTGAACTATTATCCTAGCGAAAGTTGGTCACAGTCAACTCTTATCTTCATTGTTGTCAGCAATGACAGCATTCCAAAACACTCCCCATTTTCATTTATTTTCACTTTATGGGGAACGGAAATCAGGTGATTCGATTGCATATTACGTCTTAACGCGTCTTTGGACAAATAAACATGTTTCCTCTTTCGATCATAATAGTATGTTATTACTTCTCTCTTTCTCTTTTTCTCTAGTAAGATCCAACTGTTAGGTCATGTCTGGTTCAGTAATTTCTTCTTCGCATATAATTATCACCGTTAAAAAGAGTATCATTTTATAAGAGGATTTTAGAAAAATGTTGTGAAACCCGTGGACGGCTACCTGTATGAACGCCTATTAACGCTCTATTCTGGAGGAATTGCATTCGCTTTCTTTCTTTGCTCAAATAACCCATAAAGAAGAAAATGATATAGAGAGAAATCGATGATTACTGACGCAATCGAATGTCAAAGTGAAAGTTGACGAATTCTCACAATGTGAATCGATCAGACGAAGGATACCACAGAATAGAGAGGACGTCCCCACAGAGAGGTTACTATATTGGTTTCTCTCATTCTGGGTCGTTACCATTTTGAAAATAATTTTATAATCAATGACGCTCTCTCTGCACTGAATCTTCTCCACACGATACATTTAATGTTTAATACAATTACAAAACATGAAACATTTTAGCACAATTAGAAGTACTAGATCAACAATACAGCACACATAAAATAAAAAAATAAATTCAAAAAAAATTGCGGAGGGAGACAATGGATACACAATGCTCTTGAAATGGGCGAAGACGAAAGGAAGCAAATGTTCCAGCCCAAAATAAGTCAAAACAACAGACTCGAAGTATAAATACCCAACCGGGAGTAACCACATAAAAATTTTGCCCCTTTAAGTAGAGTAGTGCAAAAAAAGTGGCAGTGGATCATTGGAATCATTGAAAATAGTCAGAGTCGGTGAAAATAGTCAGGAATAAGGTCAACGGCAATTAGGAGAGTTTATTTAATGTTTTTATCTCATGTGTTATATAGTATGTGAAGTAGGGTCAGAGTACCGAATACTAAAAATATCCTTCTTTTGAAATGAAATATTCTGTTTCATTCAGCGTAATTACTTATTAAAGTTGAATATATGTACGCTATAATTTGATTAAGTGGGTCACAAAGGTACATATTATAATATTTGGACAACCGTGACGTTATTCTTTCTTTATTTGGGCCGATTGAGAAAGGGGTTAAAGCGGCACTGGAGGACTCTGAATATTAAATTAGTCTAATTGTGATACTCGTTAAGTAAATTAATTCAGAATATAATTAGTTTTGTAAAAAAAGAAACTAAACTTCTCTATTTAGCCGCTTAAGGATGACACTTTAAATATTAACCTTAATTGCCGAGGAAAGTTTCCTTGCCGCAAAATTAGATCATTGTTTTAATCCCGATGCTTGTTTTGATCAACCCATAAAGCGCTTTCTTTCGTCAAAACAACGTAAAAGTTTCTCGTGTACAACATTTTTTTTAAAGGCGTCCTAAATGCTACCATGTTATCGACACTGAGTTCGTTGTAACCAAGATTTTTTGGACCATACATCTGTAGATTTTTTTATGTTATGCTACGCCCCCATCCGTCTGTGCCTGTAACATTCAACTGAACATGTCAATGCCAAATATAAAAACAGGAACCCTGAGGGGTCTGCCAATGATTCACGTTCAAAAATGTATGGATTTGACATTTGACTTCGCAAGATCGAATGCAACTGTCAGTCCATATATTTTTAAATTTATCGTTCTTACTTAACTAAGTGAAGAAATATTTACGTCAGACTCTGATTATTCAGTTCTAGGCAGAACACAAATACATTCATTTTACATGACATACAATACTGAACGGTAATGTTGCTCCGGGACGATACAAGTTCTACCACTTTTTGCCAGACCATGTGAATATGCATTTTTGAAATGCATTTTCGCATTTTTTTTTAATATGGTTAATATATATTTTTTAAAATCTAAATCGAAAAATACATTTTAATTTTTTTTTCACTTCGGTGGGATTCAAACCCGCGATCTCCAGCGTTCCTCCAGCGCTTTAGTCAAATGTCTTAACAACTAGAACATGAGAACGGTAAACCGCCAACAAGCCGGTGATGTCAAAGCGATAAAAATCGAGAAATATATTTACATACTATAAATTTATTATATTTTCTGTTAAATTCTTTCCTAGCAATCTTTTAACACACGAATAGATTGGTATCTTCTTACTTAAACATATGACCGTAGTTGGAGAAACTATGTGTACCGATCTCATGCAGTTTCGTGAAGTTTGCGATATTGGAAATTTTCAAGTTTGCCGTAAGTTAAGGTTTAACTTGGAATCGTAAAACAAGACCAAAGCATTCAAGTTATCCCACAGCTCGCCGCGATGTCACTAGACGTAAAGGCAGTTATATTTTATTAAGAAACTGCAATGGGCGACATGCACATAATGATTGTATTATAACGAATTAGTCATTAAAATAAATTATTGCAATCCTAGCAGTAGTGACAAATATAATCATCTTGTGACAATATTAACGTTTTACAAATCTTACCATAGTTTCCTAATTTAGAAGTAAGAGGTTGGCTATTCAATTTAGTCAAAAAGGTCAGTTAGTAATACCATAACGACAACCTCATGACTGTGTACACACAGCCATAGAAACAGCCATAGAAACAGCTTCGTTGACTCCAAAAATAAATATATTTTTTTTATCTTTGACTACACATGAGACACCACGACACCACCATCCATCTGGGTCTGTAACATACTGTACATTTGCTCATGTAAATGCTGTGTAGCAGTCGGAGGAGAGATTAAAATCCTGGTTATTCAGTTCTAGTCACGAAACATGGATGAATCATGGATGATCCATTTCACGTAGCTTACAATACTGAACGGTGGTATTGCTCCAGGGCGATACAAGATCTACCATTTTTTTCCAGTCTAGAGTGAATATATGTTTTAAATGCATTTTTTCGCGGTTTTTGATTTTTTTAAATATTTTTTTTATACATGTATTTAAAACATGAACAGAAATATGCATTTTTTAATACATTTTTTTTTCACTCTGGCGGGATTCGAACCCGCGACCTCCATCGTTCCTCCAACGCTTAAGTCAAGCGCCTTTAACCACTCGCCCACGAGACTGATATATGGTGACGCTGTTTTTTATGTGATTATCTACATATGTGTTCCACCGGGGTGAATCTGTCCCTTCCGAAGATACTATGCAGGGGGTGTCAGTGTGAGGATATGAAGAAGTTGAAATGAACCTTAAAGATTCCTAAGAAAGGAAAACCAAGATGTCGGCCAGTCGTTTCACGGTCGAGCAGACTCGTAAAAAAATAATTTGTCTAGCCTGTTTGTTCCCATTCGAAATTATCCACCGAATAATAGACGCTGTCTTCGCAGTGTTGTATTTATAGTTTGTCTTTTTATTGGTACAAACACATACTGTAAAAATAAATTAATGGTATCACTGATTCAAAAACTTACTTTGACATCAAAATACATTTTTTCTGAGTCATATTCACAATAATAACTGGAATGTATATGAATTGCAAACAAAAAATAATAACCGGTGGTGAAAATTAATTTTGCTTTAAAATTATGTAACGTTAACAGCGAACATCCAACCCCAAGTACCTTTGGAAATAGAAAAGCTGATTAAAATGAATAGTGGTGCAAGTTCTCCCATTCATATCTACATGCACCCCTCATTCCTGAAACTCTGTCTCACTCCCCGACTAACTTATCATTTCCATCAAGAGAGTGTCCCCAGCTGCGGTGATCTAACTTTATTCCATACTCGGGGGCTGCACCTTCAGATTTGCCTTGTTTAATGCGGCAATAATTTACGAATTAGAGTTTTGGAAAAGTTTACGATCATCTCAATCGTAAGAGATAAACTTTTACAATGTATTACCGCCCGTTTCGTCTATGAACGTCGGGGAATAAATTATGGCGGGCATTGCTAGGTCTTTTGCCTGTTTCCATTGTTTTTCCTTCAGCCCTTCTCCCAGTGTCTGGGGGTGAAATAATTATTTTTTTACGAGAGGTCAACTATCTCCGCCAGATTTGATTATGAGATATGAAAATGAAACAAAGCGTGCTTATATTTTTTAAAAACGCTTTTTAATATGATTAGTTTATATTATTTTTAAACCCCTTAGACATTCTTATGGCAAAACATTTTTAAAGGGATTATGAAATTTTGTCAGTTACTTACTAATTGTGGCTAAATTAATTAACATTGGGAAGGGATCATCATAAGAATGTAAAATGTTTATAATATAATAACTACATACGAGTATAATTAAATAAAATCAACTTATATGTGATATTTTATTCTTCTAAGAGCTTCTATTTCAATAATTTCGTTAGTACCTCGTGAGCCGCGCGAATGTGAGTTCGTGTGAAATTTCAACAGGTTTTCATGTAATAAGATCTTTCTTCACTGGCACTTAAAAATTTTAAACAAAATTATTAAAAATATATTTTTAAAAAAACTAAGTATCCTGACTTTTTATATTAAACTTCTATTTCTTATCTACAATACAATTTACATTATAGTTTCATAATGACGAACCTCCTCACGCATACACAAATAATAATATGCTTTTATTATTCTAAAATAAATGTTATTGATCAAAATTATTGAATCATGGGGTTATATTATCTTAAAATATATTTTTTTTTTATTCCTGAAAATGCTCACTTTGAGCGAAACGCGTCAAACTCAGCTTAAAAATATAAGTGGTGTATTGACAAATAGAAACATATTAATATGGATCATTTTAATTCTAGTATATTGGTGTATTTAGTTTTGAGTATTGTAATCGATATTTACTATTGTTTAATGTGATGGTATAACCAAAATCAAATTGCCGTATTTTTCTCGAAATATTAATTAACCTGTCAATAACATTTTCTAAATTTTTGATCGACACCGTTTAAAATTCCATGCATATAGTGAGAACATTTCCCCCTTATTTCAATGCACGAGTATTTCAGTTGTGTAATTTAATATGTATTTTCCATTGCTCTTTAGACGAGTTTTGCGAAGAGTACCCCCACAACCTAATACCAACACCCGGATACTGGATCGAATGCTCGCGGCAGAAAATCGCTACAGATACCATCTGGGACGAGAGCGAGTCCGAACATGAGTCAGGAAGAGAAATGGAAGTTCCGAGGAGAGGGGATAGAGGTAAGACCTTGTAATATTAATATTCAAAACCGTGAATGAACCCCGCATTAGAGTAAATACAGATCTGATTTTTTTTAAGTATTCCCACATAGAAGGCACCGCCGAAGCAGGCCTAAAACATCATAGGACGCTATGTGATATTGGAAGACTTAGGGATAGGGTAGAATTAACGCGGGACTTGAAGAGGCCCATGTTATAGGTAGGAGGAAACACAGACGACGGAAGATCATTCCACAACCGGGTCGCCTCGCATAAAAAGGACTTAGAGAATCTATTAGTTCTCATGCACTCAATATCAACTGTGAAGCGGTGACGGGCGTTCCCAAAACGCGTGGCTCTGCTAAACATAGCAACCCGAGGAATCAGTGATGCCAGTTCCCGAGAGCATCTTCCATGAAAATATCGGTAAAACAAGCAGATTATTCCGACTTTTCTTCTGTGCTCTAACGATTGAAGACCATCAGTAAGTACTGGACTATTTATTAAACGAACCGCATACCTTTGAGTATCCGCACAGAATCGAGGAGATTTTTTAGATACTTGGGAGCTCCGGACCATACTCATAAGTGACTACCATACTCAATTGTTGAACGTAGCTGCATACTGTGACTATGGCTGATTCTAATAAAGCATCACGTAAATGTAGTAAGATCAGTCCATTTTATAAGTAGTAGCTATGTTGCGACCGCTGCTTTGAAAGGAAATTCTTAGTTTACCAAGAAAAAGTTTTCTTGGTAAATTTGTAGTTGGTTTTCTTCACAGATTGGCCTTTCTAAAACGGAATACTTATAGATAGACAGAGTTACAAATAAATAACTGGCAAAGTTTGCCATCTAATAATAATGTAGTTGTCCCTGTATATCGTATATTCAGTTTAGAAAAATGTAAGTTTTAGCTTTTTCGTGAGGGAATATATTTTATCTTGCTTAAATAATATTCGTTTGTAAACTGCTTGTTTAAATCAATGTTTCTCAAATGGCAGGTGTTTTTCTTTGCTTATCTATATCTTACTATCGCATTACGGTACTTCTCTTCAGTCTTATTTATGATAAATATAAAAACATTATTTTTTTTTGTTTAAAATAGAGGGAGAGATATGCAATCACCCTATTGCAACAATATTATATAAAAGTGTCTACGAGAAGAGTGAAACAATGGTGCGTAATGTCTCAGTGGTTTTTCAACCTATGTATGGACAATTGCATGAAAGAGTTGAAGGAAATGAATGTATGTGCAAACATGAATGAAAAGAAAGTATACTGTTTACTGTATGCAGATTATGCAGCACTAGTAGCGGAGAACGAAAGCGATTTACAAATGTTATTTCTATGGTATATGAGGTATGCAAGGGTAGTGATCAACTGATGAATGGTAGCAAGTCGAAAGTAATAGTATTTTAGAATGGTGGTGGAACAACTGAGTGTAAAATAAAAGTAGAAAACGAGGAATTAGAGCAAGTTTAGAAATTCGTATATCTGGGAAGTTCACGAGGAATGGTAAGTGTGAAAGTGTTATCGAATGGCGTGTGTAAGGAGGGAATAGAGAGAATGGTGCACTAAACGCTGTTATATCAAACAAGAAGCTATCCAAGGGTGGTCGGTGGTATCCTACGAGACCATAGAAGTATTGAAGAAATATCCGAAATATCTGCATCACAGACGCATGTAATCCTGCCGGAATCCCATGGCTATTGTTCTATGGACACAGTTGGCAGTTTATACCTGCTAGTCCGCTTACTCAGATGTCGCCATGCTCCAGTCACTACACTGAATTTATACATTTACTATAATACAATACTATAGTACAATAATGGCAAATCACATAAAACTAGATCATTCTTTGATGTTTGGATTCTCAACTTGAAACAGTGTTATTTTATTCTTAACCCTTAGATCTTTTAATCGCATTCAAAACGTGTACAGATACTAATGTTAAACGTGTCGATTCTTAGGGCGCCGCCGAGATAGCGATTTATGCGAAGAAGACACGGAGGACGAAAGTCCTCCCAGGCAGAAAACCTCGATAGAACAACAGTGGGAGACGAACGCTGGATTCGAACTGACCTCCGTTGAACAGGAGACGTATGAGAGATATTTCTATGGAACGGAGCACTGGAATTACTTCACAAACGATGAAGATTTGGGACCTATCATACTCAGCATCAAGCAGGAGACACTCAACTCGAGAGACCAGTTTAGGTAAGAGCCCGAATTTAAATTGTTGTTCTGCAAATTTGTATTTCTAATTGTCGCCGTATTCATAAAAGGATATAATCCCTTTTTTTGTCTCGTACTACACATGAGACACCATGACACCACCATCCATTTGGGTTCGTAACATACTGTACAATTGCACAAGTAAATGTTATGTAGCAGTCGGAGAAGAGATTGAAAATCTGGTTATTCATTTCTATTCACGAAACATGGATAAATCCATTTCACGTGGCTTACAATACTGAACGGTGGCATTGCTTTAGGGTGATATCTCTACCACTCTTTTCCAGAGTGAATATATGTTTTTTTTCAATGTATTTTTTGCCGTTTTTTTATTTTATTTTTTTAAATATGTTCTAACACATTTAAAATCTAAATAGAAAAATCCATTTTTATGTAAAAAAAAATCCGTTCCGGCGAGATTTGAACCCGCGACCTCCAGCATTCCTCCAACGCTTTAGTCAAGTGCCTTTAACCACTCGACCACGAGACCGACAGGTCCTCCCTATTATATATTCGTTAAATTTTCCGCAAAAATTCTCTAAGAAAAATGTAATAATGTAGAATATGTTTATACCTCTTACTACAGCACTTGAAATAGTAAAAGAGACGAATTGATGTTTACTTTCCTGTAAAATCTTATAGTAAAATAGTTTTACTTTAAAACATTTTAAAGGCTTTTGGATATTTTCATCTCATTCCTTTTTTCTGTGTTTGCCTTTAGAAATTCTCATATTTTATAGGAAATGTTAGTTCAATTTTGAAAAACACAACTTTTTTAATGGTAGAATCTCTATCACTTTAGTCAGTAATCTCTATCACTTTAGTCAGTAATCTCTATCACTTTAGTCAGTAATCTCTATCACTTTAGTCAGTAATCTCTATCACTGTAGTCAGTAATCTTTATCACTTTAGTCAGTAATCTCTATCACTTTAGTCAGTAATCTCTATAACTGTAGTCAGTAATCTCTATCACTGTAGTCAGTAATCTCTATCACTATAGTCAGTAATCTCTATCACTTTAGTCAGTAATCTCTATCACTTTAGTCAGTAATCTCTATCACTTTAGTCAGTAATCTCTATCACTGTAGTCAGTAATCTCTATCACTTTAGTCAGTTTGCTTAAGGCTGAGTGTCATGGTTGAAATGTACACTGCTAGTATATTTCTTCTTCGTGATCCTCGAGTAGTGTTGAAACGTTGTTATATTAATACCCTAGATATTAATGCTTATGCTAATTTTCCTGATTTAGTCTCTCTCGTTTTTTGGTAACTTTAAGTTTCTCAAAAGACGCAGAGTGGAGTATGAACTCCAAAAATATACCAGTATAAACATTCTTCTATTTCTTTGTCTGTTTGACTATGTGAGAGCTAGAGTTCACGAATAACTTCTGCCAAGCAAATAATTGAGTACCAATCAGTATTCATATCACGATGATTTTCCAAAGCGTCATTAGTTACGTATCCAGTTTTTCTAAATAAAAAAAGATCATCCGTTTCACGGCGCTTTGCAAACGCATCACTTCTGTGGAATTCGACTTATCTTGAAAGATCCAAATATTCGATTGTTATTTTGTTTCGAAATCGTAGCTGAAAATCTATATTTCGTCAGCTGTTACTATGTTCAACACATATTCATGATACCCCTTCGTTCAATTTATTAGGCCTGGCATTACACCAAGTGACGCGTTTGATTTTTATAAGCCTCAGTCATATTATATGGGTTCCACGGCGATCATAGTTTTCTCACAGCCGAATGGTTGAGTTGCTTTGTTTAAAGATGCCCGAATCTCATATTTAAACAATGGCATTTGACTAGGTAAGTTGAACTAGGTAAGTTGAACAACATTCGTAGCAGCGCGGGGAAAAGGAACACATCGGATATAAAGTCACACCTTATCTCGATATTGTTTGTTGGTACGAATTTCTGTGCTTTTGAGTTACGCTTTTATCACCCAGGTAAGAGGAATCAACAGGATTTGTTTAATGCAACCAGCACGCTGTAAATACTGTACCAAAGAGTTTTATCAAGGTTCCTCTTGCTACAAATCGAACGTACGATTTCCTCACAACTGGACTCATGATTTAGAACCGCTTAGGATTATAGGCAGTAGTATTAGGTATTATTGGCAGTTGTACAAGTATCCATTTAAAACCATTAAATTGATTCTTCCAGCAGAAAAATTTTCAGAATATGGCGAACATCCATAAAAGAGATTTGATTGAAGAAGATGGTTGGAAGTAGAATCATTCAGTCTGTTACTGGGATGGGTAACTTACTTGTTCTTTTGAAATCGATTAAGTGTTATAGACCACAGTTATTTAGACAAGTTTCAGGTAGTAGTCGACTCTAGTTTCTATATCGAGACATCCGATCTTGTTTCTGTAACTACTGTAGTTGCTAGTTTTGATAGGCGAGTAGATCTCAGGGTAGAAGAGGTTCTATTTGATTTGCTGGAGAGGACTACTTCCGGGCGATGCAAGGAGAGAAAAAGAAGCCCGGATGTTAGTCAGATGTATCTGTATAGTTCGTGGAGTATCTACTAACCAAAACATGGAGTTCATGGAGTATTTACACTTAATGAAAAATCCCCAAAAAGCTAACATCCTGTACGATCATCAACATCCTATACTGGCAGCCTAGCAGCCTCTTCCATCTCCGCCAAAATAAATATACTAATATTTTGTCCCACTTGACACACAAATTATTAGAATACTTTATCGTTTATTTTGTATTCGGTGATATTTAATACTTTGTTACGTATTATTTGCGATGAAGAACTTCGGGGAAGTTTCCAATTCTCAGGGAGCCCCTCACTCTAATTCTCGCTCTCTGATCGATCGAAAAATAATTTTATTGTGATGAATGTTGATGTGCGGACAAATTGGAAGATTGATAGCATCATACAAAAACCTTACTTTCAAAACTTTCCCTTTTGAAACATCTTTATTGGAAGTAATATTAAGGAGATCAAAAATTTTTTTACAGTTTTTATTCTAACATTGTTATTGAATTGAATAGATCCAATCTATTTCGAATGAAGCAACTTTTTTGCAGTATTTTCAAATATACACATTTAATACTTACTAGCTACGAACTCTGCACAAACTTAACTTATCGAAAAAAACGAATATACCTCTGTATGTAAATAAAATATCTGTTGTCAATACTCTGAGTGAAGAGCAATGCATTATAAAATAAGCTATCCCTATGGATATTAAAAAAGGTGGCATAACTAAAAGTTGACATAGAACAAACTTCAATGAACAGATATTCTCGGTGGCAGGAATGCTCTCCTAGCATAGGGGAGAAACATGCCATCCAATTTCATATATATGGTCCGACACAAAACATGTGTTTAAGTATTTAAATGTTTTATTCCTAATGGGTTTTAAACGACATAATAGTGATAGTTCACTGTCAAAGCGTAAGTCAAAACACTTTTGACAAAGACAAATTCGACCTGAAGAAGGATACGACAATGTGGTCTGAATTGGCAAACTATCACAACATGACGTAATAACCCAAAAGTCTTTGAAATACGAATCTTTTGGTTGAGGATGGCCACGACAATGCTCGTTGAAGAAATTTCAAAATTATTACGTTAACAAAAATTGTATAATGTTGTGAAGATAGTGTAAGTAACTTCGAATCAAATAAATAAATGCGAATAATGTACAAATTTCAACTAAGCATTGCCTTCACAAATTTTACATCAAACCAATTATTTACAACTATTCTAAGCATTATTCAAAGTTTTGTTTGATATCATAAGAATTTCCAAATCAACATAAATGTTCAAATTCATTTATATTGTTCCCATCAATGGTATCACCGTCCTTTTAAAAGGCTTTATACACCAGACGAACTTTTAAAAAGGAAATAATTTATAGAAGAATGCGAAATATCGTTGTTAAAAACAATTGTAAAATGTTTCCAAAGAGCGATTTTGATTTTATTGCCAAAGGTGGAAGAGGTAACTTTCCTACCTCTTTTTAAATGAAATTATATATTTTACAAACTGAATCAATTTATTGTAATTTTATAAAACGTAGAATTTTTTAATTAGTCAGAATGGTAATAATGTGCTTTAGCATTAAACTAAGCTCAGCAATTCAACTTATTGGAATAAGTAGCGGTTGATACATAAAGCAATTCCAATTGAATTGGAGAAAAAAGTATAACTGGGTATTTTAATTCTCTATATATATA
>JAPMAF010000927.1:2168-12393 GCA_026537445.1 Silvatares holzenthali
AAATGCAGTGGAAGTCCCATCTCTAGCAGATACTCCCATAGTGCCTCATAGTGATGCTGTTGAAAACTTCACTAAAACTAATGAAGCCCAGAGCTGCTGACGTTTGAATTTTCTGGTCATCCAGAAACTTCCCGCTGATACATACTGAGAATGTTCTCTCTTACACCCTTTTCATTTAAAAAGACCTGCTTGTTGATGCGGAATCTGGTAGCCAATATAATTTCCCAAACATTAACTGATTCTGGCTGTTGATAAATTATATGAACAGTATTATCAGTATAGTATTCTTGTGATAGTTGTGTTGTCAGGCGATTTTAATTATGACATGTATCATTATTTATTTTTGTTCAGTTTCAAGTATATTCATTTTCATTTCATACTATGTTTGTGCTTGAGCCGAGTTATGCGGACGTTGTGCATCTTAGTTGGAAGAATACATCAGTCAATGACTTATTAAATATATGTGAGCAATGTACTCAGTAAAAACGGGATGATTAGATTAAAATAATTTTAAAACTCCATATAATGTCCCGAGGATGTTTGGGAATATTTACTGAATGAATTATGCTCATATGTTTTGATATTAATACAATGATTGTATCTTTTTAACCCTCCGGAGGGAAGGGGATATCCCGTAACATAAACAGTAAGGTTGTCTCAGATTCGACCCAACTGTTATTACTGTTTAAACATGGATCCAAATATAATTTATAGTATTTCATAACTTAAATCATTAGCACGTCGAGTCGAACAAAACATTTGTGGAAGGTTCAGGTATTTTGTCCTGACAGAGTTTGAATAAGAAGTCTTATTGCAGTTAATGTGAGAAAAATACCTCATATTAGTTGTCCTCTTAGTGATTATACCATTCTTTCAATCTTGTAGTACAATCCTAGATAACTCAGACCATATTTGGCTGGTTAACGTAGGATATGTTTTGTAGGGGGAATTTCCATGAAAAATGAGAAGAGCTTTGTCACTAATCATATATTCTGATCGTGAATAATATTTTTGATAGTTATCTTAAAAAATGTCTATATTTCTCAGAACACTGCTCTCGACTGTTTATCATCATCATTATCAAAGGAATATTGCATAAGAGAAACAGATCTTTTTTCTGTCATTGTACAGCGATGAAGTGAAGGTCCATAATTGGGAGAAAATATATCATTTTTATTTCATTTGTATTACCAAAACTGAATACTTTTAATTCTATCGTGTTAGAGAAATGTACTTCTGTTCAGATATATGTATCGACTGGTGTTTTAATGATTTTATCATTTATTTTCATCGTTTTAGCCTTGTCTTTTGATATTTTGGATTTATTTTACATCTAAAATAAAAGACGAAAAATAATGAATGAGAAAAATTCATGAGCTATACGTCCCATGAAAATACAGGAATGAAACAGTGTTGATGTGTGTGATCGGATTATTGGTGGCTAGTTCATCATAGAGCATAGGGTCTCTGGAGCTCCGGCTCGGTTTGAGCTGACAGTGTATGCGGAATATGATCAAGTTAGACTTGAGCCTTATGCAATCCTGACTTTGCCTCCCCGGAGAGTTATGATTAATTTGTGTACATCAGTTCTTTCTTTAATTGTGACTGAGGAACTGATTGGATGAAATTAATATCACTCGTAAATCTCAAAAGATTAAGGTATTCGGACGCTATTGCTGTCTTAGATTTTTAAAGCTGTTATGCATGAATTGAGTGTAAGAATATCTCCCTCATCGTGTCATTTCACAAAATAATCCATAAAATGTTATGGATACTGCATTGGTATAAACCAATACATTTTTAATGGAGGACTGTGTGTTTTATTTAAATAACGTGAAGTAATTGCATAATATGCCTTTATTTCAATTTCGAAATTTTTTTCGAATATAGCATGTAAGAAAGTCTAATTGTAAATAGCAAGTAAAAATAATGTTAGTTTTTAAGTGTAATATATCGCTCACCGGTAAAAATAGGGACACAACTTGAAAATTTGAACATTGTGGAAAAGTTATTAGGGGAAGTTATTGATTGATTTAAATAGCAATAGTAAAAAAAAGTTTCAGTTTTGTTATGATTACTGGTATGGTTTTTTGTAATCGAAATAATGTATGTTTTTCATTTTTATTAAAATGGAATTTATAAATGTGTCATTATTGATGAAACCAAGGTCAATAGTTTTAAATAAAAAAAGTATTTAATACCATTCGAAAGTGATGGAAATAGTTTTCTTTAAAGTTATAAATAATAGCTGATGGTTTGTAATGTGTTTATTTTATTTATTACAAAATAATACAGAACAAAGCACGTCTGTAAGAACTATGAGTCAGGATTTTCAGTAGCATCCTATTTCAACCATTTTTTCTTCATATCCATGACTTATAATTGCATTGATTCATAAAAATGCGTAAGATCATTCTAAAGACCTAACTCATCTGATCGTCGACCACACCTCACTTATGAGTGTTGCAGGAAATATATTAGAACAATAATTCTTCCATCCATTTCGTTTTTCTCAAGTCTCAATGTATGTTTGGTTTTTGCTTAAATCATTTTAGTTATCCATAGTCATGCATTTGCAGTATTTATTATACCCTTTTATCCATCTCTCACAGCAAGTTTGCACTAGAAGATAGAGGATAAAATATTAGCAACATTGTACAGTACATTATTATTATTAAATAAAATAGAAGTTAATATATTTAGCAAAGTTTGAAATATGATAGAATTGGTGTCAGAATAATAAGAATTCAATCCAAAAGGCAATGAGGAACCATTAGGAATGATTAATAAAGAATTTTATTTTCATTAATCGAATCTGGGTTGAAAAGTAAGAAAAGTTTGTGGAATTTATACCTTGAATGAATGAATTTAGTTAGGGGAAAAGAAAATCTGTTCAAAATTCTAATGAGAGAGAGAGAAGGTTGGGTGGAAAGAATTTCTTGGAAGGGGAAAATGTTTTTGATGTATGTTACTTTTTAATACATTGATTTTTCTACCATATGTTTTTTCCTTTTTATTTTCCGGCCAATAAGAATGTGTAGTTAGGTGAGAGCCTGAACAACTAATGCAATGGAATTGGATATCTGAAGAAAGATTGCAAACATTAACTGTAACTTTGTGTACATTTGAAGTATCAGGGAGAAAATTGGCATGTCTATTTTGGGTGCCTAAACCGATAATAATTATTACATTGGATTGTGGGGAATTTATACAGTTTGAAGTGAATTGTAAAATATGTAAACCTGAGTAGGTAACTTCTGATTCTCAAATGTCGATACCACAATCCGAGATGATTTCCATGTGGCAACTCCTTTTGAAATTACTTTATAATTAAGTCTGCAAACTTTGATAATTTGATACCTTCTTCAGAAAGATTTAGGGAGAGACTAGTCCTTATAGAAATAAGTTCTGTGATGTGATTTTGTGGTTTGTTAAATCTTTCTGACTGAACACCATCCATGAATTCAACGGTTTAATTTTCCCTCCTGAATGTTTTTTTTTTTTAATTTATTTTTAAAGCAGTGGATAATGAATGGGGGAGCTGGTGTTACCTTGTATCTAATTTTAACCTCTGCTACCTCCACAGCATTGGAAAGAAGCATATCTGAGGAAAGAATAAACATAGTTAGCATTGGTTGTATTTGGTGAGATGAGACGGCGCTTTTATTTAATATATATTATTTTTTACACCCGTCATGCGACATGTTATAAAATAAAATAAAGAAATCATAAATGTATAATGATTATATGATTATCTATACTAACTAAATAATAGTGAAAGAAAGAATTATAAAAATATATTAAAATAAATAAGGAAATTGAATAAATTTCTGTTTAACTTCCTAAAATCTTTATCTTGAAAATTTGTTTAAACGAGGGGGCAGGGGGCAACCCATACGAAGGTAGCTTCTGGAGCACAGTTATGTGCAGTACTCTGTTGAATGCCTTGGAAATATCCAAGGTAATGGCTTGTAAAAAGAGAGGCCCACCACATACCTGAAATCGTTGCAGATTAATGATCCCTGATAGTTATTTCTCACGAACTACTATCGTTAATAATTTTGATTATATCTATTTCCCTGTCTCTCTTCATCCCATCTCAGGAGCAACACACTCTTAGATTATGTGTACAATATCCCCAGCAGGCGCATGGCTCAAACTCTAAAACAGCTCCCACATAGAAACTCACGCGTTTACAAACCTCCCTCAACACCTCGGGTCATTCTTACTGGCAAGAAACAGGGATTTCTCACAGTGACGATTTTCACCAATGAAGTCAGTAGTCAGTTTATTTCCTTTCATATCCAGTATTGGGCAATGTCAGAGGATGCGCTCTATCGTCTGCTCTTTTTCACTACACACACACCACATATCATTGGCAAGTCCCAGGTTAACAAATTTTTACTGAAACTGCCCATAGCCCGAGACCAGCTGGACGGTGTAGCAATTCAGGCGAAGGAACACAGACTGAACATCTCCGTTGCCACTCTGCCGGCTTTAAACCTCTCTTTCACTTGTAAATGGAATATAAGCCAGTCTCAGGCCTTTCAAACTCTGTATCCAGATACTTCATTATCTCCCCAACAGCAGCACTGTTTAGTCTCCTAGCCACACTCAATGATTTCCAAGCCGGCGGGAAGCTCTCCAGCCAACATTAGTAGATGTCTGATACGCACCCGTCAGTGCCAGCAAGGGCACACACTGGCTACTTGGCAATGCGTTGCAGACCCATCTGATTCAAAGGCAACGGTTTGTGCATCCCCAAAATTCTCCAGGCAGCACCCCCAAACATGATTGACATATGTGAGAAGACCACCGCAAGAGCAGTTGCACTGAAAGCCGTGTCGGCAGTAACTTAGTATATTATTCTTCTTCAAGTATGTCAGCATCTTAACAGTTATCACCTTTTCAATAACTTTCGATAGGGTGATAATTCGCTGAAATAGCCAGTCTCTTTTTAGGGATGGGTTGTTATGATAGTCCTTTTGAAACCAATAATTCCAGACTAAAGTGAGAGTCTGTTCAGTTTAGTGAGCACGGGGGTGATTTCTGCTGCTCACCTTTTGAGTACTAAAGCCAGTAATGCTGCAGCCCCTGAATGAAATCGAAAAAATGACAAAATGCATACGTCAGCTGACTGATGTTAAATAAAATAAAATGATGTAAATATTGGTGCAAGAAAGTGCACTAAATTTAAATGTAACAGTGATATTTATTCTGCGATTTTTAGGAGATGTGCCACTATTGTCCCCGGAGAGCGATATATACTTTACCATACTTGTAATATTATTCCTGTGCTTTGTCCAATTTGATATTTTTATTTTGTTTGAACCTTTGTTTACTGATAGATTTTATGTTGTATTTGAACTGTTTAAGCATTAGGTTTGGAATACACATGCTACTAAAAGAGTATACTTGTTTACTACTTGGTAGTATGCTCGTTAATAGCATGCTCTCCATGCGAGAGCACAGACTACAGTGACATACTCATGAGCTAATAAACTGAACCATCAGTTCCAGAATGTTTACAATCTTTCATTTCACACAAGTTCCATGTGATAAATGGATCTTAAGGTTGTTCTTTTTGTTTTGGCACTAAGTTTATATTAGTGTTTTAGTTAGATGGGGTTGAATATAAACACAGTTTAACTTTAAATGCGAGACCGTTGGACGTGTGCTTCACGTGGCTGACCTGTGAGCAGACTGATATCGCGCATGTCTATGGAGCATGCGGTGATATGCTTTTATCTGTGGTTTTCGATGTGCACGTCCAATTGTGTGTGACATATAGTTTATTTCAAATATACATAATAAAATATTTAAATAAATAAAACAATACAATGTCGCTACATCACCCCCCTCCAGAGACCAAGTGTGGTCGATAACATCCCGGGAATCTCACTACACGTCCAGATCTAGTTCTGAAAAAATAGACGCGTGTGACTAGGTAGCTTGCTCTTTTCATGTACACATGCTAATTGTACGCTACTAAGAGACTAGCATGCTTTTATGCTACTACGTAGAATGTGTATTCCAACTTTTGATATCAAGAATTATCCTAGTAATACATCCCACACCCTTTAGATATCGGGTCTGCTTTAAAGTTACAGTTAATATATATTGAAATAAGATACTTAACAATAATTGCATCCGTGTGCTATTTAAGCAACCAATATTCTTCTATTAGAAGAAATTATACCTTTAGGATTAATATTTTTGTGGATTTTATTTGAAATAATCATAATTTGTGTCATCAAAATGTAATCAAACTCTGTCAAATCCAGAAAAATCAATTATACAGTTTTAAATATTTCTATTGGCAATAGTTTTAGCATTTAACTATTATTTTTTGAATTCGAAAAATAGCAGTTTTTGAATGCTAAATGACCTATTAAAAATGATTGCAGTTTGCAAAGCTTTATACATATCATATCAATGTATAAAATTGGATGTAGCAGATATACTACCGTGATGCCAAATTTATCTAGCACATGGATCTGATTACTTTTGTTGACAACTCCGCTTCCTTGCGTGTTCCGGAGGAACTGCATATATTTTTTTGTCAAATTGGATGCTATTTTGATTAATATTCATGTTAAAATTAAGCACAGAATCTCTTACAAAAGCATGAGCGAACATTATTATATTTATTGACATGTCGATATACTGTACTCTGATTGGTCAGTAGCTGCCATTTGGTTTTTCTGGTATCAAACGATATTCTCATGCGGCACAGACCAAACAGAAGATTTAAGGTGTTCAATTAAATGTTACTCAAATATGTGGCATCAATTGATGCCACTATGCCTGAAAGGGTATGTCCCTGATTCGTGAGATAGTTGGAGTAAATTAGGTTGAGCCATTTTTTAAGCGCCGGATTACGGTTGCTATATATCAATAATATCATTTAAGGAGAGAGATATAGTGAACGGTTGGTGAAGGTGGAAATAGGAGATGGCTCTTTATCGTTCCATTGACAACTCAAAATTTTGAGAAGATATCATCCTTCAGATTATGTTGTGATTTGATTCGCTTCACCAATGGTAGATTGCTTGTATTAAGCATAAATTTTGAGTATCTGGAGAGGATTGTGGGCTAGAGGTGCAGTTCTGGCACGTGGGACAGATTTTCATAATGAAATTATTATCATACCTTTGATAAATTCACTAAATACGATTACTTGTCCAGGTTTTGAATAAAAATCTAGGATGTGTAATGTTTTGTATTTCTGCCCAGAGATCTGTTTTATTCAGATTCAATTTTGTCTGGTTTACAGCAAAAATCGATCTGATGATCATCTGCTTAGGAATGGGACAGTAATTCTAAAAAGTGTATTATTTTGGTGAAATTAATATATATTTCATCATAAATTGAACATGATTAATGGTAATATGAACTCGGTATGGATCCCTGTAAAACCCTTATTGTGATGTTGTAAAGATATTTGAAAAATATGAATGTGTTCGGTTTTTTATATTTTGTTTTCTTACATCTAAGAATTGAATCTCATATTTACATCATACTTGTGTGTGTAAATATGTTTTTAATTATTCTCTGCTTGGGATAATTTCTGTAACAAGTTTTACAGCTCTTTCCTATAGCTTGTATACGTTTGATATGGAAGAAAAAACTTTGAGTGTGGCTGCATTGGACATAATCCTGTGGACAGATCCTCGGAGTCCTAGCTGCCTGCAATACTTACGTAAACAACTCCAGCCAGAACGACCTCGGCTAGATCTCAGGGATAAGAATATTGGCAGTCTGTTGGACACCGCTCGCTGTGCTTCCGTTCTGTTCCACAGAATCCGTACTTATCGGAGGAATTGGACAACCAACTTCGTCGAATTAGTTCTCAATGTGTGACTTACATCAAGAGCCAAACTACCAAATAATACTGCAGAAGTAAGGATACGAAACACTTTATTTGAGATATTGAAATCAAAGAATGAACCCCATTCATTTAGTTACATACAACAATCTCAATCCTTATTCCTAAGGTCGAATCTTATCTAAAGGATGTAATTAGAAAGGAATAGGAATACATATTAATAGCATGCGATTATGATACCCCGTGAACAAAACACACATAGCGATGTCTTCGTACTACGCGGCGATGGTTACCCATTTGGCCGGCTTCCGAGACGGGTTTGCCTCAGAAACCTGACGGTCGCAGATGCTGCTCTCGCAAGACCGGCCTGAAATCCCAGGCGTGTCCCTCGGCAGCTCCAGACTAGGATGGTAGGTCTTCTCTGCGCGTTCACTGCCTTTGGATGGTCGCTCTATACATTGACTGAGGTTACGAACCTCGTTCTCAAATACGGCTTCCGAATCTTGAAGGAATCATCAATGTCTATTGCTTCACACTCGCCGGGACTATTCACCAATTTAACACGAATCCCTATACGGCGACACGGTTTTAAGGTCCAAACGATACACGATACTCACTGGCGAAACTTTCTCACATTTCCGTTACCAGGTCATGTCCATACGCTATTACGCGCTTCACCTCCTCGCCAGCGGTTGGCGAATACGTCATGTCACTGCCTTGATCCTGTACAAGGCCAACCATTACCACGGTTTTTGAAACTATGTTGAAGACGCCAGACAAGTACGTGCGCCTTTCACCGCCGGCTAGAAAATTAACACTTGCGTTGCAGAAACGGTGTCTACGAAGATGATCCGAACCGAAAGGAAAGGGCAGTATATATAGCTTGAGCTTCCGCCCTCCTAAACACAACTTCCGTTCCCTATTTATGACCATATATGGTCATATCAAATGATGCTAATAACCAATCAAACGACAGCATCAATCGGCCCACATTCTGTTATATTATGTCAGCTTTTATGATGCAATTTATGTAACGGTAAAAAAATGGCAGATCGGAAATTTCTATTTCCTTACATCATCTCATTGCACTAATGCAATTATTTTGTTAATTGGTTCACAAACCAAGTGTGTCGTTAATATCTGATTCCAGGTTCGCAAGTTCATCAACTGCACCCGAAATCTTGCAGGAGATTAGCAACAGACAGGAGGTTAGCTCGCTCTATGGCTGTTTATTTTGTTTTGCTTCTGTTTATCAGAAATTTACGGTTGTGGCTCCTACCTCACTTATCTGTTGTGTAGGTGGTATCAGTAAATCTCCGGCGACACTACCATCTCATCTATTCTATTTATATGATAAATTGAATGAAATACATCCATGTCAGGATTTCAAGCTTCTCCGACATTAAGAGGTTCTTTAGCCTCGGAACTGAACCTCTGCAGCAACCGCAAGCTATACTACAGTATAAGACTCTGGTCGCCGCGCTCCGGCTATTTCTCAGGGAAATAAATGCAGTCTGTTGAAAACTTCTTTTTTGATCAGAACCACTCGCATACTTCGGAAGATTAAAACATCCTGTTCGTTGAATAAATTTATGCGGTGTGGATGTACAAATAGGGCCAAACTACTAAATGACAAGATTGAAATGTGGTTACTAAACAATCGCTTTATTCAAAGTATTCAATCCGGCCAGAACCAATTAACACTCTGGGCCGATTCGCTCATAACCAGGGGTTCTGGCAAAAACTTAATACGAATCAAACACATAAATTAGTGTATACTTAAAACATAAGGATGGGCCCCCATCAGAAGGACAATCCTAACCATTTTCCTTATATACTACGCTTACTTCTAATTTAGGGATGGAAGAGTATAAGGAGCCATATAAACGTTTGATAAAAACAACTATACACAAACGAAAGTTCACTCTGAACAATTTTGTCCGCCTTCGGAGCGAGGGTACACCTCCTGCAAGCTCCGAGAGAACAGAGCGCCGCGTGATACCTCTCAGGACGCAATCTTCGCTCCCGAAGATGCGACTAAGCGATGGGGCATCAGGACGTGGCGCTTTGGCTCAACAGATCGCGCGACACTCACCTGCGAGAGAGGCGGCAGAGTGGTCCTCCGTCGTCTGCCTCCTGACATTCGCTATCGATGTCACCTCTGCCTCACATATATAAACTCGCAAAACTCCTGTCCCAGTCACGCGCACACTCCACTCTCTGGGCTGTCAATCATCAGCCGCAGATCTCTCTAAAAGTTAATGACTTTTGGATAGTCATGTCGTGTTGTGACATTTTGTTTGCCGACCGCATTGCAGTGTGTGAGAGTACCGCACCGTAGACAGGTATGTTTTATTGTTACAATTCGGTCAACAAATAAACAGATAAGTTTATTGT
>JAPMAF010000928.1:0-12391 GCA_026537445.1 Silvatares holzenthali
ATAAATAAATAAATAGTAGTGTGTGAAAAATTTTCGTCTTTTGAGATAAAATCGGAGATAAATACTCTTATTAAGATATATTTAAAAAATGTCAACATGAACATGGTCAGCGAATGACTGAAACGTGTAAAATCTTAAATATACGTGGTGATCAAATCAAAATCAAAAAGTGTTTTAACAACGGAGAACCACAATGTTACTAGAGGTAAAATAAAATATATTTATCATGTTTGGAAACTATCAGTCAAATAATGATAAATCCGTGAAATATTTCAATATCATTTGTATAATTTTTGATGTGATGCATACCATTGAAAAGTATACATTGAGAAATATCTTTAGCTTCGCTGAGGCAATTATCGATATTTGCTGCACTTTATATTACCATTGGGTACCCAATTTACTTTGTTACTCTAAACATTTTTACGAGTACTCGTATAATATCAAATCTTCAAAATAAAACCTCTACAATCTTTAGATAAAAATGTTTTTATAACACCCGTAAAATATTATATATCACGTAAGGACGATAATTGATAGCTCTCACGTGTTTCTTGAAAGGGATGAGAAAACCCACTATTAATCAGCGTGTAAGGTAGTAATTTGGCGAACCGAAAGGAGTCCTATGATAAAAATTTTCAGTTCTCTGAAGATATTTCTCTAGTCGTATGTTATCGAAGGACACTTTAGCGACATTTTCCCGATATCTCATTCCGGAGGATTTCGCCGTGACGTGATCTGTATTGAGAAATTTATCCCCAGGATAAAATGCGCCGCTATTCGATTTTCAATATAATTTTCTTACACTCCTCTGAATTAGCAACGTAGGCTGCGTAATATCCTTTTGGGCCGCACAATAGACATCTGTCGTAATAAAGGCAATTGATTAGTTAACGGATGGGATGATTACTCTATATTTATTTAATGAGGACGATTTTACCAATATCCAGAGCACTTACTTATCGTTTTCCTATTACTCAGTTGTCGATAAATCGTCAATCTGAAGTATTTATTTGATAGCTTTTTCTTATTCATACGTACGAGTACAATCATTACATCACGCCATTCTTCTATAGTGGTAGGCAGACACGATAGGCCCTCATTTATCCCTATCCCAACGAACTCGGGATAGGGAATCTCGATCCGCTTTATGTATTATATATTCGTATTTTGCTTCCGATATTATTTTCTTTAAGATTTCTTAGACCCACTTTCCTTTACTATATTGAGGCATTCCTATATTCTTCTTCCAATATTTCGTTTAAAGATATTGTTTTATTTGTTAGACTTTAAAGATCATTATAATTTTTTGTTATGCAGATATGACTCTTGATATACATATTTATATCATTTTGAAGCAGAAACTATATCAATTAACTAATTATTTTTCACGAGTAATTACAATTTCGTTAAATGATTGAATTTAATGAATTTATATCAGGATTTCCTTTAAGTTTTGAGTTTCTTTTAAGTTTTGAGTTTATTTCAGGAAACCGGATGTGTTCGTTTAACAATTCGAGTTTTGTTCTCCGTAAGGGGCGCACCAATTTTACTCGAACCAATAAAGCCCCTTTCTTGGACAGAGCTTTCGGGTAGGTTGTTGTAAAAATGATTTGCGATTGGCCATCAAGAGTGATTATTGAAGAAGTTCTGGTAAATTCTTCTATAAATGTATTACTATTATCATAATCCAATATGTTCTACGTTTCCATATCTGTTTGCTGTAGAAGTTGTTACCTGTTTTGGTTCTGTTATTTCTATATATACGTCGTCTTACGGTTAAATAATTCTTTAGTACGTAATGTGTAATTTTAGTTTATATAAGCAATAACAAGTTTCCTTAATTGATATTTTTTTGGAAACACTGTCATTTAAAACTCATTTGTTTTTATATCGTTTGCAACATGTTTATAAAACTTTTATAGCAAAATGCTACAGATTTATGTTCAAAAACGCTTTGATCTTACAAATTTTATAATGTATGCATACTTTAGTATGTAATTCACCGCGGAAGATTTTTAATACTGCGATAATGAACCTCTGTCACACTACGTGACGTAATGTTTGTATATCGATATATTATATTCGGAAGTTAAAGTATTTTACATTTGCATAAAATATTAATATATAATGATACATGGTGAATTATTTTTTCATTCGTTTTCAACCGCGCGTATTTTATGCAAATGTACCTTTTATTTAAAGGAATATTACCCATTATCCAACATCTTTGATTTTAAATGACCGATAAATTTATTCAATCGAATCTGTTTTCAATGACACAATCTTTTCAATTATATCTTCAAGTGACTGAAAACCGAAATAGAAAAAACAAACTCGCGCTAAAAGATTAGAGATTAAGTCAATTAAAACGGGGCATAAATAAACATTTGATGATTTATCTTTCCTTTTGTGGATTTTTCACTTCGGAAGTAACCACGTTCATTTAGTATTTAAGTGATATTTATCTTATTGTCTCATCATTGTTAAAGCCTTCTTTTATCGCAGGGAATCGTTTTGTTACGTGGATATAAAAACTTTTGCGTTTTTCAGTAGCGGCTGATTTCATTTCAATATATAGTATGTGTAATAACATAAACTCGTAAAATAAAATACTTTTACTATCAGGTGATTTTTCCAGAAAATAGCGTTGTATAAGTTGTTAATAGTCATCTTTGGTTCATTGCTAAAGATATGTCTCCTTCGTGCTCCTCCAGAACTGCTTGTTTTTGTAATTTTCATCTAACCGAAGTCAGATTCTGTTTTTGAGTACGTAATATTATTTAGCACATGCAGCGGCGGATTTCCATAGAAGCGCGCGTCTCGCGCCTCTTAAATCGAGGGGGCCTTCAAATCCAGCTATCACTAAAAAATTAGACATTCTAAAATATTACAATTTATAACGTGTTCTTTACAACACGCTGCGAATTTTTGCGTGAGTCAAAAAACGCTTTGCAGAGGGAATATTTGAAAGCAGTCTTCGATTCATTGCAAAAATTCGTAACAAAATAATATTTATTTCAAGAAGGGCCGACCGGATATTGCTTACACTTCATATGTTAGTATAGCATCTATCTTTATACGCTTTCCAGCTTACTGTAGACAATACCGGATGTAGCAGGTGTCCCGTGCCAGGTCACATACTGAGTCTTATTTATTTTTTATTTATTATATTTTATTCTTAAGTTAATCCACTTGGTGCTATTTTATTAGTGTTGATCGTGGAGCTAGGCCTATTGGGGAAACTGCGTTAAAAACGCTCTAAATACTCTACCTCTGGTACTCCAAGATGGTGAATGTATATATTCTTCTACAAGAAATATATTTTTTTTTGAAGGGGGGGGGGGGGCTTTAAATCGGACTGCGCCTCTGGCCTCTCGAGGAGTAAATCCGCCACTGAGCACATGTTTGGACCGCCTCTACTTCTGCCATACTTTGAGCTATTTATATTTGTAATTATGTATCACAATCAGACTACCACCTAGTTGTGTATTGCATTAAGAAAATCAAGTATCTTATTTGTCCTTATGAATGGCTCACACACGTGGCTTCAGAGGATTATCTATAACATTACAGTGGCAGAGTTAGCATGAAGAATATAGAAATAATAGAATAGAATCACTACCATGTAAGCACTATGACACAATAAATCGCGGAATAAAATGGAACTTAGCCGATCATGTGCAAGATTACCTGACAATTAATGAAATAGCATTATTTTTATACCTAAGTCTTGATAAGCGCTCAGGTGAGAAAAAATTGAAAAATATAGCAAACAGAATCTTGTTGCTTTAACATTAAAAATAGTTTTCTATAAAAGAGCCATGTTGAATCGTAACATAGAGTGATATTAGCAATTTTGTTCTATGAATGTTTTAAATGGTATGTTTATTTTTCTCATGTTATTACTTCAATAGCGTGCTATGTTTTTTGTTTGTGTTCTTAGCTGGTCTAGTTGGTTGACATATTGGCTCTTTTTAGAAAGTGTTTGTATATAAAAATTCTGGCGAAGCCATGCTTTAGGTTGCTTTCAGTGTGACGATTATAGTCAATTTGATGTGTTAAATTGCAATAAATTGGAATATTTGCATTACTGTCGAATTAATTAGTAAAACACGTCATCGAAAATGAAATCGAATACCCCATGAACAGTAACTAATATCAACGAAGGCAATTTTTTGCTTCCAAATTAATTTCCACTGCGATATTTGTAAAAGTTTCCGTGCAAAAACCAACCACGGTTAATGTTGTTCTAATTGCTTATACCAGCTATTTGCAAAGCAGATTTAAGCCGGATATTAAAAAAAGCTCCACAATTGATTGGCCACCCCGCTGTGTAACATTAAACGTTTTTTAAAAATTCCGAATCACAATTTTACGACCGTTCCCGCGGCTTTCGCGACCGATACCTGCCGTCCTGGCGCTGCTGCCTTATTTCCAACTGGTACTCTGCGGCAATTCCATTTTATTATTTGCCGAAGGGAAATGTTACTTTTAGTATCGATGTCACAGGGCAATTTTGGAAATTAATATTTCATTAGAAGTAACAGAATATTCTTAACTAAAAAATGACACTGATATCTCTCCAGTAACTTAATTATCAAAATTAATTTCAAATTTGCTAATAAATAACTACTATTGAATTTGGAAGCGATCTCTGGTTGTGACCTTTCAAATATTTGAAGAACCTTCTTGACTCCTTAAAAAAACAGTAATTCGTCTGATACTTAGTGATTCGCAACCTTCATTAATTGAACCCAGATGGACAGTGCTTATCATCTGTTTATTCTACCGATATTATCATGGTAGGTATTCTCAACACCTTGCATGCTTGATCCCCGACTTTTGAGAATATATCCAAACAGCATATTTAACAAACAGGCTCGCATTTCTTTGCGCAAGTTGACCCGTGTTTGCTTTAACTTGATTCTCTTAAATTACCTTTGTTTCTTACCTCTTGCATAGCAACTCCAATTATGATATTTTTATTTCGGATAATCTGATACTTCTACTAGTATGTATGAAAAATTACTTTAAAAATATGAATGTTTCTGTTATAAAAAAATGTTGTTCTGAGAATAATGTGGGATTAAAGTCAGAACGTAAGCTTCTCCGAATCCTTAAAAATAGGTAAAGAGGGAATATATTATTACATTTATCATTTTTTTTAATTTATGCAGCATAGGCCGGTCTATGCCCAGCAATGAATTTTAGAAGGATAAAAAGAAATAGTTGAAGTTAATTTAAAATCAATTTATTTTCATTTTTATCTTGGTCTTTGTCTACACACTATATTTTTTATATAATTAATTCTCACTGGTTAAAAGATAGATACCAAAGATAAAAATAAAATTAAATAGATTTTAAAAATGATCCACAAAATAATCGAAGATAAATCGAGGCTTATTTAGTTTTTTTTTATAAATATATATGTTTATTGTAGAAATAAAATACGAAACCGTGACACCGATTAATTTCATATGTAAATTACTAGTGAATTCAATGCCAAAAATATTATTTTTCTATTTTCAGTACTGACGAATTCTTTTATATTTTTTCTGAAATTCCTTCATTTTTATGTTCTCCGCAAGTCTTCGTTCTACCAATTGCGCTGATGTAATAATGTATTAGGTTAGCCGACCGCCATTCTTTCGGGTATGATATTTATTTGAGAGACCTTATATTTTCACCTCGCCTTCCACTACCTCAGAGTACTCGGGTAAGTTCATAAGGGTCGGGTCACAATTCTGACAAAGGTTGTCATTAGGTGTTTTGGGCGACTTTATTTTTGAACTTGATAGTAAAGGGACCGTAACTTTATAAGACATAAGGGAAGGGTTCTCCTAAAGCGATATGGAATTCTGTACAGCAAGCTGGGGCGGGAGATGCCTCTGAAACTTTTCAAGGCACTTCGGCGAATGGATAATAATTCACTACAGTTTGATTAACTACATTATTGTGCAATGTTGTCTTAGTGTAATTAAATTAGATACAGCATATTCAAATTGTTAGCCTATATTATTATTCGCTCGCTTTCAAACGTTCACATTATAATAATAAGATAAACATTTAAGGTTTAGCGGTTGAAACATCACTACATATTGATATATTACATGAGAAACGTTTGTTTATCTAAAGTGCCCGTGTTAACGTGCATTTATTGTCACATGTTCTTTAGTATAGGGATATATATACCACTTCTAAATCTCTTTAATGTAGTACAGGCACGTTTTATAGAAGCCTAAGGATTTAAACCGGGGAATTGCACGATATCTCGGGAATGTCTGTGACATAAATTAATACACTTAACATCATCAAAGTTATCAATTAATCACTTTAGTCAATTATTCAATAAGTTACCTTTGACTCTGATACTAAACATCTCGTGTAATTCGACTTCACAACTGTGTGTTCGAAGATCAAACATGCGCTTTTTTGTTGATTATTTATTATTAATAGTTATTTTAGTGTTACTTTAGACTCAATTAAAGAATTTAGGTAAGAGGCAGAATATTCATACTGTTACTTTCCTGATTCCAAATACTAGTAATTCGACAGCGAAAACCTTTTTTAGTGAATATCTAAGCAAAGTGTAACAACGTTTAGACCATATACTTAATTTTTGGTCTTAAGTCACTTTTCAGTGAATATCTAAGCAAGTCAATTTTCAGATATATTCAGTGAATATCTAAGATAAGTCACTTTTAAGTGAATATCTAAGCGAAGCGTAACAGCATTTGGACCATATACTTAATTACCAATCTCCGTTTGAATGTGTTCACATAAAAGATGTTCCTTTACACACAGCTGCTGCGAAGGTAGAATCGTTGAAATCACTTCTGGAAGTAAAAATAAACTTCAAGCATTCAATTAAAAGCCAATTTACGACCACAGTCAGATCTGGTTTCTTCCACTTAAGGCAAATTGTTAAATGATTGCCTACAGATCTGTGAGATCTCTAATCAACACCTATGTTTTATCTAGTCTTGACTAGTGCAATGGACTGTACACAAATCTTCCGCATATGCAACAGATTACCTCTGGATGTAAGAAGAGCTTCAAACGCAACCGATATCAGATCCAAATTAAAGAGCCTATTTCATATATTCTAACCCTTAAGTATCACTTCTTTGCTTTTCTAATATTACAGTTATCATAGCTGCAATTTCTAACTTAACTAAAATCAGCGTCAATCAATATTTAACTTAAATTAATGTTTAAAAGTGTACATAATGAAAATAATAATATGTTCTTGGCGTTATATTGTATCACGAAACAGCTCTAAAAAATCATCGATTAATAAATAAATATATAAAATATATGCAATTTGTCATCGCCATACATATCACTTTAACATTATTTTCTCGTATCTACATTCTATCACGTATTGTTTTATAGCACAATCGCCTGAGGGGGCATTTCAACATTCCCTCTGTTCTCCGTGTTTGAATGAAGAATTAAATTCCACTTAGAAAAGCTACATATTACGGGACACGGCAACAAAAACGCTTTACGTCCGGAAGTAACTGAAATACTAACACTTAAAGTATCGTATATTTCCTATTAGATTAACCCACCGCATGTGACAGAGCGCCGCGCTGGATGCAATCTATCTCAATTATCTTGGACTTCTTGGATTCCGATGTCCGCCACCGGACCGTTGCCATCGGTCCTTCTTTATGGTTAACGCTATCCCGTCCAGCTTTGGCTTGTGGAATTCTCACGTATCGAGAGAATATACTGTCCGATGCAGCATATTACGAATTCTTTGTATATGTTTTATTCAAGACTTATAAATTTTAAAGTCTCTTTAGTCTGGTTTATGCCCGTTTATATTTGAACTGTAAAGTATACACTTCCTTTTGTTTTTTTTTTGTAGAATCCACTGCATTGCTGGGAACAAAACATTTTATGGAAATATTGATAACCTTTAATTTCTAACTATTCTCTATACTTCTTTTTACATTTGTCCTTACTCAAAAACAGTTTTACTATTGATTTATAGAACATATTTTGAAATTGAGCTAAAAAACAATTTTCGTTTATTTTATTTAAATGTATAAGTGATGCTATGTGGAAGATATAAAAAGTGGAAGACATATTTAATTCCACATCCCACAGCCACATAGACTTTTACTCTTGAAAGAAAAAACACGCTAATCTATTCGTTTTTATGCAGCCTAGAATAAAGTTCTATTCGGATGCTGGTTGATGGATTATGAAGCTCCTGAGAACACCTACCGTTAAAATATTGGTAAAAACTTATACACATATTATATCTATTATGCATTATTGATTAAGCGTATAGCATTGTATATTTCAATTCGACGCCACTATATTATTAATTTAATCTTCAGAATTGAAATGTTATCTAATATTGATCGACGCATATCACCCTCTCATTTGAGTACCAAGTAAAATTCTTGCACTGTTTGTTTTGTCAACAATAGAATAGAGTCCAAATCATTTTATGATTATAGTGGTAATAGTGTTCGCCAATTATCATCATTCATTTTGCCTCTCACAACTGTAATTTTAAGTTAATAAAAACATAGTTTTTTCTACAATTAAGATTCATTTTATTTCACCCAAAGTATAAGTTTTATTTTCATTTTATGGTAGTAAAATAAATATGCATTTGTGGTGGTATTGAAACAATCGACAACAATATAAGTGAGTTAGTTTCATGCATCTAGAATCTTCCAAACGCATCGCCCAGAATGACAAACCTCTGGAAGATTCTAGAGGTAGTTCACCTACCTCAGAGAATACAATATTGTCACCGCAATAATCCATTCTAGAAGAGTATTTACTTTCGCCTATATCAAGAGTCGCGTAACACAATATGTCAAAGTTAGATCATCCATTTCCTACCTGAGACAACCGTCTGTCGCCTCGGCTATCTATTTTCTTTTCGGGAACCGACTCCCTCGACCGCATAATCGTTCGCCGCGACACATTCACCATCACTATACACTGTCATCTTTATACTGTGTATTCGGAGAATAAAGAATATTGAAAATTACGTCTACTCTCATAAGTTATATTAGCAGGGCAACCGCACCCGCTAAATATTCAAATACTAAAGGTATGGTCTACAAGACCACTATAAAACTACAGAATGCTCTATACTACTGAATGTTAAATAGTGATTGAAAGCGCTGACGTAAACAGGTGATGTCAGGAGACTGGGTAGGATAAACAACACGTGCATAAATGCAATCTTTAAAATATCTTCAATATCAGTAAAATTAAAAGAGATTAGTTTCCGATAGTACAATTATGCAATGAGAAGGGAGAATGATTCCTCCATAAAAAAAATCCAAAAAGAGACAAGGCTGTTTACAAGCAACATGGTGGTCGAACATTGAAAAGGGGACGATCCACGACAGACTGCTTTGACGCCTCAGGTAAAATAACGAAAAGGTAAGACTTCGTACAAATATCAAATTAGGAAATTTGCTAGGATGGAAAATCGCATAAATGTTTGCAATTTTTTCGAGAAATTCTTCCAGGATCGAGTCATGCATTCATCAGAATGACTATACATATAAACGAGTTGGAGAAATACAAGCATGTATTATTTCAGACCGTATAGTTGATAATGATTAGTATTAAAATTAATGTAAATATTTGGTGCGTAAATCTGTCGTACGCTCTCAATATTATTTGGAGTAATCGCTTCTAGGATCTGTTGAGAATATCTTGGAGATCCCATCCTCTTATTATATGATATTAAATTCCATAATTTTGACGAGGGTTCCTCCTTTGTAGATATCCTCATATCTCGCATATATCACGCTTTGCTCAACAAAGTTTGATGAGACGTTAACAACGACATTCTGGCACTCCAGGCCTTGATCTTTGGAGAGTTATGGTCAACTTATGATGAAAGACGATTGTTAACCACCAAGTGTATTGTGCGTATTTTCTAACAAACTTTGTTATTGATATCTAAGCGATAATTACATTATACAACATGTATATTACCACAACTGCTTTTTCGAAAATATTTTTAACACCTTTCACTATTTATTATATGTTTATATATCTATATTTTACAACTATACTAACTCAACATCGCATCATCCCCAAAAGGTGTATATGGAAGAAAGGATCGATAGTCTTTTATCCTTCCTGACATACAGTATATTTTGCATTCTTCTACTTTCATACACTCGTGTTTGGTGTACTTGGCGATTGTTGAATCTCGACTTTACTTGTAGATTCTTCTTACGTGTTTCAAATTACTAATCTTCATTACTATTTTTTCACTAGTTATTCGTTGAATGTGCCAGAACTATTTTAAAGTGTTAACATTTATTATATACGACTGTAAACTTCATACATTTTTTTAAATTTCTTATCTTTTTAATTCTGATCTAATTTCTACCGCATTATTGCATATACATTTTGTTTGCTTGTTGTTGGTCTTCGATTTTTTCCTATGTAACTTGATATTTTTCAATATGTAATCAAAGTACTGAAGTATTATATTCTTGTCTAGAGTTTTTGTTCCGTTTACTTTCATAGTGCCCTGGGAATTTCGACATTACTTTCTCTAAGATGATGAGAGAAAAGTCCCCGTAAATTCGACAAAATTGGGTTTAGTATTATTCGAAACCGCATTAATTGTGACTCTGTAAAATCTTTACCGTTTTTTATGACATAAGTTGTAAGTCGGGGAAGAATCATCTATTTAATGGCTTCAATAATACAATCTGTATTCTATTCTTGCGGTCGGTCGGAATAGTCGTGACCACGGGATGTAGACAGATCTCATGAATATTTAACTGTTCGATATCCACTCGGTGGCAATCACGACTCTAATTACCAGATCCCATGGCCGGACCCGTTAGCGTTAGACATTCTGTGCTTTGATCCCATGTTCTGGAGTAAATGCCATATTATACCTTTAGAGAGACTACTTGCTGCGGGATGATAGACATATCAAACAGCACCAGCTCTTGATTATGTTTGCGTAATACTAACGATTCTCCGCCACGAAGTGCATTGATACTACAATCATAATCAATAGTGGTTCAGGAGTCAAAGGTCAATATGAAATGACACTTCAATCTACACTTCTCACGCTCTTAAAGGTTACATGTATAAAAGGACAGAATGGACTATAATGTTTATAATGTAATGTGACATAATTACAAATACAAGTTTTTTTTATCTTATACTACACATGAGATACCACAACACCACCATCCGTCTGGGTCTGTAACATACTGTACAATTGCACATGTTAAATGCTGTGTAGCAGTCGGAGGAGAGATTGAAAACCTGGTTATTCAGTTCTAGTCACGAAACGTAGATAAATCTATTTCACGTGGCTTACAATACTGAACGGTGGTATTGCTCCAGGACGATATAAGATCTACCACTCTTTTCCAGTCCAGAGTGAATATAAGTTTTGAGATACATTTTTATTTTCGATTTTTTAAATGTATTTTTATACATATATTTAAAACTTGAATAGAAAATTGCATTTTTAAATACATATTTTTTTTTCACTCCGGCGGGATTCGAACCCGCGACCTCCAGCGTTCCTCCAACGGTTTAGTCAAGTGCCTTTATCCACGCGACCACGAGACCGACAATATACACATCATTTTCTAAACGTAGTACTTGAGGAATTCACCATCAAATAGTTTTATCGTTTTCTTTATAGGCTTTGACCAACATAGTCATTGATTAGTTCAGGTTGCTCCAACGATCTTTAACGATCTCTCTGCATTGCACTGGCCAAAGAAGCTTCGACATCAGTGTTTCTGTAAATCTTAAAAACATTGATCAATTTTCCCAACCTTTTTCCCGCAAGGCACGTCAAGCATTGTCTATTCTGAACATACTATTCTCCCAGAATAGAGTTGTTTATATGTCAGAATTATTTCCACACATACAATAATACAATACATCATCAAGCCATTTCTCCGTAGAGTAGGCAGAGAGGATCCAGCGCCACACCACTCTATCCTGGCATACATATTTTCATTCGTACATCTCCTCATGCATACTCTGCGATTCTTACAACTGCATACAGAGCCGTCCGCCATTATTTGGTTGATCTGAGGCGACCCCTGTATTTCGTACCTTCCACATTTGCGTCGTAGATTTTCGGTACTAGCCTCTCTGTACCCATTCGGTCTACATGCCCAAACCATCTCCATACATTTTTCTTCATTTCATTCACCACGCTCGCCCCTGCTCCACATTCATTCCTTATATTTGTGTTTCTTACTCTGTCATGCATCATTTTACTACATATTCTTCTAAGAGATCTCATTTCTACAGTATTTATTCTAGAAAGCTCAACAATGGAAGCCTTACTTTGTGCTTGGCAATCGCGCTGGTCCACCTCATCCGCCGGTAGGACCACATT
>JAPMAF010000929.1:0-12388 GCA_026537445.1 Silvatares holzenthali
TATATAAATACTATTAAATATGTATGCATTCCTGTTATGGTTAATAATAGTTTGTATTGTTAATGTTAATAAATAATGCAGGGTCTCCATTTTTTTTTATTTCGCATTCCTCCTCATCTATTTAATTTTAACTCTTAATCAATTTGATTTATTAAATATTCTTAGATAAATATTATAATAATTTACAATTATAATGATATTATCACTATGTATAGTTACATTTATTTTTTAATAGTACTTAAACCCTTTTTTGCCCTTAAACAATAAAAATATCAAGGATAGGGTTAACTAATAGTGAATTAGACTAAAAGATTATAATATTTTTATAGATATGCTTTCCGTACAACTTAAAGAAATAATTGGATCAAATTTTGTTGGTATTCTTAAGGTTTTAAAATCTTTTTTTTTGTAGATAGTTTTCAAATATTCATTTGTAAAAAAATGTTAATAAAATGAATAAGAAATATATGTTCACTCTGGACTAATAAAGATATGTAGATAAATCTCGTATCTCATGGAGTAATATTACTATTGAGTACTGCGCAGCAAATTGTATATTTATTTATTTATTTAACTGTACAATGTACCAAATAAAAAAAAATATAAAATAACTAGAAAAAAGAAATGATAAACAATAGTTAATATAAAAACAAGTAAATATATGTTAAATAAAGCAAAAAGGTGGTAGGTAGAAGTAAAAGGAAGAGACGGTTATCAAGGGGTAGGGTTAGAGGAATAGGGATTTATAATAATACAGAGAGACGCAATAAGATGGAGTCATCTATTTTGCGAAACTTTTGGTTCTAAACGTTAAATCAAATGTAAATTTTTAGTGGTGTTAGCCGGCAGAAAGTCCCTCATTACAATTATCTCATCTTTGTGTAAATGTTGAAATAAAATATTCATGATCGTGACTAGAATTAAACAACCAGAATAAAGTTTTCTCTATTGTTATACAACATTCACATCAGTAGCTGCCGGTCAATACGATCCGGATGGTCAACACAGGCCCAGGTAGTGTCTCATATGTAAGGTTTAATGTACAAAAATGATCACTATACAATTTAATCACACATTTTAATAAATACTCATATATGGTACAATAACAAAGAAAATTAATGTGTTGCACAACTTTGCACTTATTAGTATTTTTATTAATAAATTGTAAAAACTGCATATTTGTTTTGATATATGTAGTCAAATATGGTTATAAGAAGTGGGTTAGGACCGAAACTCGCTCTTTGCTCGTTATGGCTGATTCTCGTTATAAATGAAAAATATAAAAATATCATTTATGTAAGTATGTACAAGCATTATTATTTATTTATATGTAACAATATTTTTATTTTAACTGTACAATGTACCAAACACAAAACAAAATAAAGCAAAAACAGATAAATACAATTCAATTTGCAAGTTGCTAAGACAGTTTATTTTCCTTCTTTTTAAAATTATGCACACTGTCGAAGATTTTCAAATAACTTTACTCATGCCAGCATTTTTTACGCCACGTTCTAAGCCGTGAATAATCTTGATTTTTTCTTCGATTGACAAAACACTTTCTTTTTTTTTGACATATTGACCTTATTCATGCTGTGTAAGTGAACTAAATTTAACAGAACCAAAGCCAGAATGCAAATTTTTTATGGGTAAATGGCGCAATTTAAAAAAAACTAAATTGTTCTAATCATAATAGGATCCCGGCTAATCCAGGTGTCTATTGGTATTTGTTTAAATTACATCCTTCAAAATTATAAGACGGCCATTGTTATTTTGGTGCTTTATAACTTTATTCACATTCACTCGCAGGTAGACGAAAGTTACTTGTGATACCTGTGAATTTACTCACTTTAACTGAGTGAAAATGTAGGAAATTCATCAAAACCAAATTGTACATTGGAATTCTCTCATTAAAACCGAGAACTCGTTATAACAAAGTTTGACTGTATACATAAATCTTTTTAATCTGAAAATTGTGAGTATTGCAAAGTGTTTGCATATGATATTATGTGTTGGCTTACAGTATATGTGTATCGGTTTGACAATGACTCCTATAGAGACGATTGCACACATTATTCACAAGTTCAGGTAATTTTAGATTCAGATATATTGAAAATATTTATGATTCTGAAATAGGAAATCTTCAAAAATTAACATGGGAACTGAAACTAAGCTATGATTGAAAACATATGGCCTAAAGTCATTCAACCTATAGAGATATTATGTGTTACATTATTTATTAGAGTGTTGTTAAGTGGCATATCAGTATCCTTCAAAGGTTTGACCTGCATTAGCAGGACTGTATAGGTGGCAATTGCACCTATCATAGAGAGAACAAATGTCATATCATATGGAAAGAAATTACTCGCTGTGACAAATACTTCCCTTACAGACAAGAGTTGTACAAAATTTTCAATTAACTCACTGTTCTGAGTTCCTGAAATAAAAAATAAATTAAGAAGTTTGCAACAGATTATGATGTTATGATCTAAATATCACTTTATTACCATGCTCTGTATTAATACTGAGTTTATCAATATAACAATTAGTCATCTCTACTTCATTCTTTAATGTGTCACTTATATAGGCAGACAATATTAAATACACTGCATCCATTATACTCCAGCTGATCACATACAATCTGGTATGGTTTGCCTAAAATGTTTCAAGTGTTCCAATATAATAAATTCATTATTAGTAGCCTTCTGATAATTTTTTATTCATTGATAGAATTAAATTACATACATCTTCCCGAATTAACTCATCAAACATTATCAACCCATTTATGGTGGAAACAATATACAGGAATGTCATTGTGGATGAAAAAAGTATCTGAAAACATAATAAATAAATTTGAAATTTTGCTGTTACATTACTTATTGATAAGCTTTATTTATTAATGCGAATGAGACGTTATTATATACCAAAACATAATATAGCTAACAACGAACTAAGAATCCAGGCAGAAATTATGGAGGAGATACCATCCATAAACATCTGTTTGCAAAGTATTTGTAACCATAATATTGAAAAAAAAATTGTATATTTTTTGCAAATCCAGGTCGCAATATTGTACATTCTCTTTAATTTTCTACTAAGATTACTGCTTTGGTGTCAAGTAGCAACTAGACATAAAATAATGCACATTAAGTCAATTTTAGGACATAGATTCTTATGCTTATTTTCCTTAACATCCAACCTCAAGTAGATTGAAAGAAGATTATGTGTTGATATTGTTATCCTTGCTCTATATTTCACTTTTCTTCGGTTACTTTGTGATTCTCCATTTTTATAAAAAAACCTTTTTTTATGATCATTTGATATTATTTAACTAATTCAACATGTTTTGACTATGTGTTAGTCATCCGAAACATGTTGGATTAATTAAATAGTATCTAGTGATTATAGACAAAGCAAATAAAATAAATTTGTCAGTAGTTTTAGACAAAGCAAACAAAATAAATTTTTATCCTTGCTCTAAATTGTACTTACTGATAATCCATAGCATGAACTAATAATGTTAGCAGCATCAGCTAGTTCATCAAACACTTTCATTAGTCGCTTTAAATTTTCAGAATTATTTTTCTCATTGAGTTTAGTTTGGATACGAGTTTTAATAATCTTCGAATAATCTGGTACATCATCAGAAGTGATTGGGTAAACAATTGCATAAGTAACCTTGTTTAATTTGTTTTCATCATTTTTAGTTAATTCCGCCAGTTGAAAATTGAATGTCTTGAAGCGGGTTACTACAATCCAGATAAGAATTGAAAAATCTAATGTTTGAACATATGTGCCAAAGTCCACCAAGTGCATTGTAAACGATTGAAATTTGCTGCTCCATTGCTCAACTGCCACTTGATACTCGTAGATGAGATGACCTATACCAATTAAAATGAGAAAAGTTTGAGCTACGATGACCTGTCTTCGTAATTGTATGTAAGTAGTTTTAGAATTAATGCCTAATTTCTCGTCGATCGGTTCAAATCCTTGAAGGGCTCGTACTATGAATTTGGGAACAAGGAAAGCTGATATGAGGATGGAAACACATGATGAAACTGTAACACAGACGTTAGTTAGAATATCTATAACTTTAATAATGTCTCGAACCCTCACTCTAGACTGCAAATCTGATATTAAAAAATAGCTGTGTGTGACAATGAGAGATACCATGATTAAAGCATATATTTTTACTACATATCCAACAGGTTTCGCAATATTTCCATCATATGTAATTTTTTGCAAACCGAATAATTTGTTAAATCTGTTATTCGCTTTATACACATAAAATATATTATAATTAGCTCTAAATTTAGGTTCCTTAACATTATTTATTTTTGAATTGGGGTTTGAATGGATAGGTGTTAGGTTGACGTGTTTAGCCATACTAGAATTTTAAAAATACCAATAACACCATTACTAACGTCTCTATCTAGAGGATTTAATATCAAACAAGGAAAGATGAAAGTAGGATAATTTTACGAAATGATGAATTCAGTATATTGAAATCATTTTTACAAACCAATTTTGTCCGAATAATACTGATTGACAGCTAGTTAATATGTATTATGGAGGTCATAAACAGTAGTGGAGTCACTAGCAAGATCTGACTCTTGGATAATGCCAAAACAATAGACTTGTGGAAACCCATGAACCACCATGGTGTTTTTTTCAATGCTTACTCCAGCATAAATTGCTGTATGTAGTATGAAACCTAAATTAAAAAAGGATGCCAATATATTTTAAATAATGTGATTTATTTTTTTCTTTTACTGCACCTCTCTTATAACTATTTTAAAATGTCTTCACATTCTTCTGATCATTACTATGCACCGTGCAGGAATCATTGTCATGTACCATGCAGGATCTGTACCATGCAGGAATTATTGTTCACTTAACTTACAAATTTAGGACTCTGAAAATTTATGATATTCAGCCCCCTTTAGAATATGTCTCTGTCATTATTACACCACTGTCTATCATTTATGAATATCAAATCATATTTATGTTGGATGATGGGTATTGTAAAGTAATGAAATATTTTATGATGGTATTTTAAAATAATATATTTTAGTTTCGAGTAAAAATACAAGTAAGATAATAAATAACATGGTTTACATTTATTCAATTATTAATTGAATAAAAATACATGCGTTATATTGAATTATATGGTTTACATTTACTCAATCATTAATTGATTTAGTCAAGACTAAAAACTTCTATTAAAATGATAATATATTGAATTTATATCACCGTAAGTACATAAATATATCTAAAATAGCACTACTATTGATTCCAAATTCATAAAAGTCGAGTATGGGTTGCCGTTTTGATGAAGAATTGAATAAGAATGAAAATGGGATGCCTTGGAGAATCCTTCGCAAAGAATTACTCACAGTTTTGAAGATAAATAAGAATCAACACTGAAGAGAAGCTACAACATTTATGTAACTGTGTGGTGTGGAAGAATGTATTTTTATTTATTAAAACACTACAATGTGCCAAACACACAATATATAAAAAATGTAAAATTAAAAAATAATAGAATATATAAACACATATTTGATGATCTTAGAGGAGATAATTGAGACATCAATAAAGTTGGAGGAAATGCTGATTTATTATTATTATAATTATAGAGCAACAAACATTGAAAGTCTTGAAGGCGTGAAATACAATATGGAATTACTAAGTTGCATATAGTATATATCGAAGCTTCGAAAATTATAAAATAAATTACCAAATTGAAGTTCTAAGCAGAGGGTGCGATATTATTCATCCCTGGCAGCATTTTATTTGCTTGCAATATCACTACTGAATATGTAGCCACTGTACCAATAAGAGTGCACAAACAGGAAATGTCATAAGGAAATAATTGATTGGCCGTTATGCAAACATTTCCATCAGAGATCTTATCAGAAAAGACATTCAACAATTCCATTAGTTCTATGTCATCTAAAATTATATAATAATATAATACATTATTAATTACCAACTACTGTGGCTAAAGATTTCGTTCTTAGTATATACAGATTTCATCTATCTGAAAATTACCTCAGTAAAGTTTATGAAATATTTCACTTCAAATTAATAAATAAATTACCATTTAACATGTTGGTGTAAACAGATATTTTATCTATCATCATAGACATTTTATTGACTTCTTTTTTTAATTTTTCAGACAGAAATATTCCCAAAATGCAGGTGGAACATAAAGGCACAATATCCATTATATATATGATAATTAGATATCCCTTTAAAAAAAATAATCAGAGTTATATTACATTCCTTATATTGCACTGTGTGTATTTATATAACTGAATTGAATTTAATAAATCAACCATCACTGCCAGTAATAACGACATATGGCCATGTAAAAGTAACTGAATATATATAACATATAATAAAATACAATACAATATGTTATGAACTGCAAATGTGGTCGTAAAAGAGGTCCAGAGCATTAAGCAGATTGTTACGGAGGTAGGAGGAAGGGAGGAGGAGGAAGGTAGGTGAGGTTTGTGGAGGAGTGAGAGATAGTATTAGGTGTATGAATATTGGAATGGAGGTTATTTATTGAGGTATACAAGTTGAATGTAGTGAGAACAGATTATTTGTATTTTACCTCTTAGCAACGCATTAAAGTGTTACATGAGGAAAAGAGATCTATGCATTTCTAGAGAATTAAAATAGAATACCTAGAAGGTATATGGTAGTTGGATAAATATTAATCACCATAATTAATTGTTTTACCACTAAATTAGACATATATTGAGAGCAAGCCAGATTCTATTCTGGATAGACCAATAATATCCATCTTCAAATTCTTAAACTAGTGAGAGAAAGCAATGTATATAAAATGTCACTATGAAAAACCATTTGACTTAGTAAAGATGTGGGCTATTAAATGAAAGATTGCAAAACTGTCTCCTCTGAAAAATATTTCCAAGCCGGCCACTTTACTACATTATTCGCTTTAAAAACACTGGAAAATTTAACAGAGAAGTATTGGACAAGATTGAAAATGTTGACTTTCAATTAACTAACTTCAATATGTTGAAGTGAGAGGATAAGAATCTTATTATAGATGGTAGCGAAATAGAACCGCTTATGTTTTACAAACAATATTGAACTAAGAAATATGTTTATTGTTGCTTATAATTACTTACAGGAAAGTTTTTAACTCCATCCAAAAGTATTAGACCACTGATGATTCCTATGATATATAAGAGTGCAGTGATTAAAGTAAAAAGCAACTGTAAATTAAAAATACCCATTCATGTTAGATAATATGTATATTAACGTATTTTGATAAGATGAATGAAATAAATTTAAAAAAATCAGGAATTAAAGAAAAAAATAGTTATAGTTTATTTAAAAAGATTGTTTTAAATTGAAATAATCAATAAATAAATGTAAATCTTAATTTATCAGTGAAACCATAAAAAAATATGTTTCTGTGGTATTGGTTAGAAATTGAGTAGGAAAAAGTATATTTAGTAAATTATGAAAAAAGAGTAATTTAATGTATACACACCGATAATCCAAAAACATTATTAATTACGAAAATGTTATTTGCCAACATAATGAAGACTTTCATTGAATTCACTAAATGTACTTTCTTTAATATTAAGGTCATTTTCTTTTCGATATTTCCTCTAGTGCATGATTTAATTTTTTTGGGGGCACATTTTTTTATATGACATTCATTTCTAATTGTTTTTAATAAAAGAGTATTTTGAATATTTAAAGCTTCGAATCGCGTAATATTTATCCAAAGTATGCATGAGAAATCGGCCATTTGAGTAATGTTATATATTTCTTGTAAATCGTATAGGAATGAGGAATGCATTTTTGAATATGTAACACTATAGAAAAGTTGACCCAAATACTTTATGAAACACACCAACATTAAAATTCCTATGCAGGAAATAATTACGCGTCTCATTTTCACATAAGAATATCGTCTTCCTTCTATTTGTAAAATTGAGTCAATGTTTTCAAAACTATTCAGCATTATTGAAATGTTATTATTTACACATATGGTTGTGGCAATGCCAACAAAAAATGTTATACTAGATGAAATTATGATTGAAACGAATATAATATATGTTACTATTGGTAGACTCATATCATTATATATGGTTTCTGTTAGTTTATCAAAGCCATAACAAAAAAATACACCAGAATTGAACATCAAAGCAATTGCAGACCAAAACAAATATAGTTTGCTTGGTTCAATCGTTGTACTGTTTTTGTATTCAACTTTGTTCAGACCAAAAATGCATGTTAATATGTGCAGCGGCCTATAAATAAATAAAACATTATTACCATTATTGGATACAGTATTATTAAAAATGTGCATTGTTGTTTTACATGTATTTAAGTATAAACACAAAATATCACAATGGCTTTATGATATTTCAAGAATGTAAGGAATTCTGTGTTTAGAATTTATTCTAGAAACCTATTACGAAGGAATACAAGATCATAAAAAACGGTTTAGTTTTTTAAGACTGGTCAATTTAATATGTCAAATTTCCTAGCTTATCAAAAGTATAATCTTAAATAATTTTATTTAAAAAAAATATTACTAAGAGGATGTTAAAAATTTATATTTAAAATCATGTATGTTTAGGCAATGATAGATATTTCTATGTGAATTTGTTATACTCTGTAGTGCCAAATGCATTCATGCAATACATTAATTGTGAATGGTTTTTGCAGCTACTAAACATATTTAATATTGGGGTACATGCAAGTAATTTTATTCAACTAAAACATTATAAATGTTACACCTATAAGAAGTACTAAGTAAGAAGTACTAGTACCTACATTTCAATACACCATCCAGATCAATCTTTTTCTTCGTGACATGGTTTATAAGTAATAAGAAAAGAATCTCAAAAAAAAATGTTATCTATCATATTTAACTCTATCATGAGTGCAATTTGATGTGAATTAGATTTTACTTATAAAATAAAAAATAACCACCTTCTGCTTCATAGTGGGTAGAAGAATGGATTGAAATCCTGAAGATTGTAGATTTAATCCTTATCAAAGCTATACAAAATGGGGCTCAAGAGTACATTATAATGAAATGGTTTTATACATTATTTGTGACCAAATCTAAATACTCAGAATTTTTTTCTTCTACTGTTAAATACGCATCACTTGCTTGCCAACTGCACTCATTGTTACACATCTATAATACAATACACAATCACAACATTTCTCCGAAGGGGTAGGCAGAGGCCATACCACTCTATCCCGGCATTCATCTCTTGCCTCATCCACATTCATACATCTCGTCATGCATTCTCTGCGATTATTACTATAATGAACAGAGGTATCGATTAGAATTTGGATTATCTATTCATGCCATGAATTATTGCATGGCCCCTCTGTTGCATACCTTCTGCATTTGCAACATAAATTTTCTGTACTAATCTGTCCGTATCCATTCATTCAACATGCCCAAACCATCTAAAGAAATTTCTCTTCATTTTATCAATAACGCTCGTACCAACTCTAAACTCTTTCCTAATATCTGAATATCTTACACTGTCATATTATTCATTTTTATTATTTTAACTTCTTTTTTATCATTCCTTTATTTTGTTGTTCTTTATATTTTTTTTTGTTTTTGTTCATATCTTAAAATTTTTCGTGTGCTTATATTTTGATTGCTCTTTCAATTGTTCTTAATATTTAATACATTGTACGAATAAATAGATATACTGTTTTTCAACACATCCTTCAAAGAGATTTCATCTCAACAGGATTAATTCTGCTTTCATTCCTTCTCTTCCATGTCCACGCTTAACTTCCATACATCAAAGTTGGCATCAATATTCCATTTCGCCCTACCATTCGACCATTCTTGGATAACTTTTTGTTTAATATAGCAGTGTTTAGCGCACCATTCACTCTATTCCCTGCTCGCACACGCCTTTCGACATCACTTTCACATTTACCATTCCTCGTGAACATCCCAGGTGTACGAATTCCTCAACTTGCTCTAATTCCTCATTTTCAGCTATGCAGATCGTATAAAAACAAGAATAAATCTACAAGTAGAACAAATCTATATAGATCGTATTATGGTGTTAAATGAAAAATATATGAAAAAAGTTGTTTCTACTCTTTATTAAAAATAATGAATTGGTCATCACATTTTAATGCAGAATCATCATTTTTGTAACTATTGTTATTAATTTAGTTAAGTGTTTTGATGAGAGATATCAACTAATTTGATTGAGTGCAGTATTCCATTAACTCAAGTTAATAAATAGTGTGGAATATAACACAAGTGTCAAATTATTATTAATGTTATCATTCATAATTTAAGCTAATGGCTTAAGCCCTACAACATTCATCATAGGGTGTTGAAAGATGGCCCTTCTATATGATATATATTACCACAGTCAAAAAATAACCGGAATTTTTTATTTAAGCCTTGCGGGCTCGGTTTTGAATTCTTTTTTTTGTGTCACGTTGGCAGCACTGTTACTGACTTATGCCAAGTAGAAGCAGAAGCTTATCAGCTGCTCATTTACCTTTATGACAATGATTTTTTACATCAGTTTTTACATCACGGCGATTTTTACAATCGATAAAAAAAATTACGATACTCTAACGAAAACACAGGTGTACCAATGGTATGAACGCTTCAAAAGTGCTTGTGAGACAGTTGATAACGATGCTCGTCCTGGGAGGTCATCAAAATCAAAAACTGATGAAAACGTTGCTGTAGTACGTTGGTTCTTCCTAATGTATTATCTCATTATTGAATTTTTAAGAAAATTCATACATAGATATCTTCTTACGAATGATACTACTCTTGTATTCTTTTGCTGTAGTATACAGTTAAACTACAGTTATATGCTATCTATCAATTCCCTAGAATCGCGTCGTTATCTTCACTTCATGCAACATTTTATTATGTTGCTAAGAGGTAACATTCATAATCCATCAGTACTCACTACCTTCCGTCTGTATGCCCCAGCAAATTACCACCGTTCTCGAAATCATGCTCCTTTCGCTATCCCTCATTCCTCAACAAACCTTGGCGCCTGCATGTCCAGTACCAGGGCTGCGTGTATTCTTAATGACCTACTGAATGCCTTGGACATATTTCACGAAACTTTGCGTATCTCCATATCATCATAAATCCTTATTCCACTGTCCTTATCCCTTGATAACCGTCTCTTCCTTTTTACTTCTACCTACCACCCTTTTGCTTTACTTAACATGTTTTATATTTTATTTATCATTTCTTTTCTCTTATCTTTTTATACTTCTTTTATATTTGGTACAATGTACTGTTAAATAAATAAAATAAATAAATTTAAATTGTAGCAGTACCCAATTACACGATACAATTTAAATCAACAATTTTTTTTATTTATGCTCTATGTTCAATGGTTAGCTTAATGCTATATAGCAATCTCTGCTAGATAACCCACATTATAAATTTTAATAAACTACAAATTTTACAATATTATACATCTTTTTCAAATGATTGCCATACAATAATTTCTTCAGCTTGTTGTCTCCTCTCTCATATTATATATCTGTATATCATCTATCCACTTACAATGCTCCAGGCAAATGAGTGTTGCAACATACCCAATATTCAACCGCTTTTTAAGATTATGCATCGATGAATGGTTTCATCTTGCAATGGAACTTCATTCTTTCAGTTTTTGTATTATTTCAACTAATGTAGTAAGAAAATACAATACAATAACGCGCCTTTCCCCCTAGGGGGTAGGCAGAGAGGATCAAGCACAGTACCACATTATCCTGGCATACATCTCTTACCTCATTCAGATTCATACATCTCCTCATGCATACTCTGAGATTATTATGGCAACGAACAGAGCCATCGATTAGAGTTTGGTTAATCTGTTCATGCCATGATTTCCTTGGGCTGTCGCCTACCTTCTACATTCACATTGTAAATTTTCCATACCAATCTCTCGGTATCCATTCGTTCAACATGCCCAAACCATCTTAAGGAATTTATCTTAATTTAATCAATAATGCTTGTACCCGTTCCACACTCTTTTCTTATATCTGAATTCCTTACTCTGCAATATACTGTTTTAATACACATTCTTCTAAGAGATCTCATCTCAACGGCATTTATTCTACTTTCATTCCTACTCTGCCATGTCCACGCTTCACTTTCAATGTAATAAGAACTTGTCACTAAATGAGTTCACAAAGTAGAAAACCTTTCCATTTATGACGAATATTAATTCTTTGCCTTAACCATATCGGTTAGCATTTGTCATTAAATTAAATTTAAAAAAATAGTAATATCTTAGATTTTTGTAAGGTTTAACCTTTCCATTTACTGTAATAGTAAGATTTTATATAT
>JAPMAF010000930.1:0-12385 GCA_026537445.1 Silvatares holzenthali
GTGGTCCGAAACGTTGGCAAACAAAATGTCACAACACGACATGACTACCCAAAAGTCTTTGACTTGCAAAACTAATTATGTTTATATGCCATTTTAGTTGCTATGTAAAGCACTAACTCCTGCCCAAAAATGCTTTCTGAGGAAAACAAAAAAAAAATGGGATGGATATAAATAATTTTAAGTCACTGTTAAGGAGATTTTTGTAGTAGACATTTGTTTCAGTGCACACCAGTAAAAGTATATAGGTGTGGACTAGGCATTACGCACACGTAGAAAAATACATGTAAATTTTTGTCATGTAAAAAGCCTTATTAATTATAACAATAAAATTCACATACGATATTTGTACGAAATAATACTCTGATATTTTTTTACATTTGTCAAACAAAAAAAAATGCATATCTGGAATATGTTTTAAATAACGTTCAAAAACAAAATATATTTTATAAGAAAACATATAATCTCATGGTTAAAAAACAAAAGAATCAGAGAATGTTCTAGAATTTAGTTGTGTACCTAAGAGATTATTAATTAAATAATAAAAGCAATGTTTGATGTTTCTTTAGCTGTATATCAAGCGGCATTTAGCAAAGAAAAGGTGTCATGTTGCGCCACAAGGGATTTATCTTATTGACTGATTACATTAAGGACAATCAGTTACAATGTTTGCAAATCAATGTCTGGCAGACAAATATTCAAGAAAAGCTTTGCCATCCATATTTCGTGAAACATATTAAAGCATTTTTGAAAACATTTTTTGGAGACTTACAGTCTACTTACATCAAGATCTGCAGTTAGAAGTGGCACTGTATAAACGGGTTGCCTGCAGAACATTGAACCTTCAGAATTGTGCATACAATCACTAAAGATCATGATACTCAAACATAAAGCCAGCTACTGTAGATATAGAATGAATTAAAGAGTTCACTTGTTTAAATTTAGATATATATCCCAGGAGAAAAAAATATCTACAGCAAATTTATTTCATCACTGTGTTATTTTAAATTTTATTAATTAAATGTAATCAATAAATTTTACAGTAGTGTAAATACTCATATTCCTCCTTTTAAAATGATTGAAATCTATCAAATATTTAAAATATATAGGCCTTTTTACAATCCGTTTTTTGTAGTTGGTGATTCAAGATTTTTTATTATTCATTTAATGTGTTGAATATGTAAATTCTAATTATACACTATCACGGTGTGTTTTAAAGCTAATATTTTTCACTTTTTACTCTAATTCATGTCATTAATTTTTTTCTATCAACAAAATCATGAATATTAGAAAAGTAAAATGTTTCAAAACCAACGAAGAGTATAATATATTTCCAATGTCCATTTGTATAATTGTTTGTCATCATACATAAAAATATAAACCATCATCCACATTGTTGCATTACGTTTTATATATGAAGCATATTCTTTAAATAAATATTTCAAGAGTTTTATTAACTTCACAAAACAATGTTTTCAAATCATTTTCACTATTGCAAAAAGTGTGCTTGTGTTAACAATCACTTGTTTTATGATAATTATTAACATATCGCATTCAGATCTATCAGAGTTCATTTTACTAACCCTAGTAGTAAATGGTAACATACTTTACGCATCAAGTATACATACAAAACACAAATTTATTATCAATGTCATAGGGTAGTTTCCATATATTAATTAATAATTGTTACTTCCATATTGACGGCCTTGTGATTTTAACTGATAAGGTAAATTTAAAGTAAAACAGTTGAATTAACTAAGATAATATCACAAATTACCTGCAATTTATCTGTACTCATATATGGATTTGCGACAAAGAAACTTCATTCATTACAAACCAATTCAGTATGACAGAGCATGCAATAGAGGGAAGAAAGTTTGGAATAATATTGAGGAATCAAAAGAAAAACTTTCAGACACACGACAAGACCAAAGTCTTTGGGTGCATAAGTTAAGGCTTCTATTAACGACTGGAGCAGCGATATTAATGACAACAAGAACATCGATTGGCACTCCAGTTCTGTATGAAGGGCCAAAGAATGGTCAACCATGCTACTTCAACATAAATGGTTTTATTAAAAAAAGCAATTTTGCATTTTCACCACATCTATCGAACTATCGTTAATCGAAGCTTCAACGTAAACACACTCTTAGCCATTATTGAGAGATTGGCAGTATTGAATAGAATTGGGTATTATATCAAAATAAAAGATAAAATGTAGATTATGAGAGAACTTCTATATAGACAAAAAAAAAGTAAAAAGACCGTAGGTGAGATGGTTTGATAATGTGATAGAGTTGGTTATTAATGATAAAGAGCGGTGAATAATTAGCACAATATGAAAAAGAACAATATATAACATTGAATAGTATAGCCTACAATAGTATTGCAAACAAATAGATATTTTATTATATTTTAGAGAAAGAAAAAAATACAAATTAAATTAACCTGTATGGTCCTGGATTTCAAATAGAAATAATAAATAGGAGACTTTTGGAAAATAAATAATAAATAAATTTTAGTGTCAAACAACGGATTATGCAAAGTTTTGTGCAAAGAGTGGTGACAAACATGGCACTAAATATTTATGAGAATATCCATGGAAGGCAATGTTACCATTTTTAAAAAAAAAATCAACACATTCGTAATTCTTTCAACATAATAGGTTCCACCAGTACATATACGGACATAGTACCATACAGGTTAAAAAGTAATATCACTCAAAAAAGCAATTGTTATAACTCATCCTCATTCAATTGAAAAATAATAAGGTGTACAACAGTAAAATCATTGTAATCAATATTTTCAAAAAAATCAGAGCCAAAGAATCGGATCCCATCGAATTTTCCAACACCATGCATTAGTAATTTACCTTTTCAGCAGCGTCATAGGATATATTTCAATATTTAATGTATCAGAAGATGTGGCATAAGTATACTTTGAGCACTGATTAATATTTATGATTAATAACACTAAATATATATTAGTGCATATATTTTTACAGTGATCGAATTAAATGTACAATATTATAGAAGACACTTTTGAACTCTGTACAGTTTTTAAAAAGATTTAATTCTAAATGTACACATTCGGTTTTGTAGTAGAAAAATACTATTTTACTCAACGTAGAAAACGAGATAACGGTGCAAGATTTTTATTGTGTAAATAAATAACAGAGTAATGTATCAAAAACATGAATTAGCAAAGAAATTCATTACAAATATGCACTACCGTATTATACATTCGCTCCACGGTTTCTTATCAACAATTATCATATTATTAAAAAGGCTTTAATAATATTCTTTGGGAAATGTATTAAAACTGAACAATACTAATGCACATTTGAGATCATTGTCACGGTGACTTCTGTGACTGCAGTTTGGCAAAGGAGCCACTATCAAAACTGACTTATGCTTACAGATGTTGTTAAAATATAATTGAAATAGTTTATTGAGAACTGTTAAAATTAATGAATAGAAATCTATTTTTTTTTCTTAATCACTATTAATAAATTCAACATATTTCGGCCATAGATTGCCCATGGTAACAAATGCTTTTGAAAGATTAAAAAAAAAAATTTTCAAGGGCAATTTGTGATCATAGTCTAAACATGTTGAATTTATTAAATAAAATAGTGGTTAAAATGAAGAAAATAAATAAAATTTTATTAACTATAGAGAACCACAAACTAACAGAAGAAAAAGGAGTTAATTATATGAAAAAAAAATATTGATAATCTGAAAAAATCAACTTTTCGTCATTTCTATTATATTTTGCTTCCAAGCTGCACAAATTAGGTGACAGTCACTGTGACAAAAGTCTTCTATGTATAATCGTACTAACTTTAAATATCGATAAGAAACTGTGGATCAACAGGTAACCTTGCCAGAATGATAGATTACAAAATACTACTATTCAATGATGTTCATTACTATGAATATGATATTTCTCAGGATGTTCAGCAATATGTATAACATATACTAACGGAATGACAAATGCCAATACTAAGATACACACAATCAATTGTATCCATTTTATTCCCCAATCGGCTCCCTTCGTTGTGAACTCTTTTATAAGAACAGTTTCAATATTAGCAGGAGATTCATTTTGCTCTAGCAATAATGGAGCAGTTTGGTCATCCAGATCATCATTTAAATGTTCATCAATGTGTATACTACTCGATGAGATTGAATTAAAATTTTTGCTTGTACTGGGAACATTTTGATTCGGTGGCGTATCAGAATATCTTGCGACTTTGATTTCAGATGCATTTACAGCGGCGACTATTAATTTCTGTTGAAAATCATCATCGGAAACCAAAAGTTTACTGGGGCTCTCTTTGATTATTCCACTATTACTATTGCTTAATTTAGTAGGTGAATTGGTGCCGCTCTTGTGTACTGAAGGTATAGTTTCTGACAGAAGAGAATAAGCAGTGATGGGGATTTTTAGAGATTTCCTTGCATATATCTCATTTTCTCGGAGAATATTATTGGTCCTCATAATAGTGGACACCTGCAATAGAAAAATAATACGCAATCAGAAATGTTAAATATTATTCTACTCATCATTATATTATTCATCCAAACATTCTATGTGAATTGTATTATGTTTATAAATGCCTCACTACAAGATACTCATAAGGCCTGCCTTCACATACACTACAGATACCTAAATGTTTATTATTATTATTTATTATATGGATAATAATGTTAAGCGGTGTTTTCGTGAAAAAATTACCTGTACAGTTTTTTTCAACTTAAATATCTTATTTAACATTTTTACAAATAGTATTGTATTCCAAAGCGGTGCCCAATATTGAATAGTTTTTTGAGATTGAATTATTATAAGTGTGTATTAATGTAGACGTGAGACTTTCATCTTCCGAGGTCATGGAAGTGTCAGACATCTGCATCATAGATGCACGTAATCATGCCCAAATCCCATGGATATTGTTCTCAAAGATGTGTAAACACAGCTTTACCAGATGTGGACATATTTTTCAGAAAAAGGTTGTTATACTTGCAAGCTCGCTTACTCAGAGGCCGCTAAGCACATGTCAGAATTGTTTTAATATTTATCACCCAATTATTGATTTTCCAATTAGTGTAATACTTTAATATTTGAAATTACATTTTTATAACACTGATCGGTTTGAAATTCTGCACATTTTGAACAAATTTTTGGTACACTTTAACAACTATTACTATTTTTAAATGTTAAAAAAGCTGGAGATGAAGGAAAGAGGCGCTGCCATGCGTCTAGCATCGGCGCTTCAGCTCGTTCGACTTTGACGCTTGTTACTTTAAAAGAACGATCCTCTACAGAATAAATAGCTCAATAAACAAGGGAAACATATAAAGGAGTAAAAATCAAGCTCATTACAAAATATCAGAATTTGTAAACTGTAATGGCTCAACACTTACTATATGTAACGGATAATCTGCTAAAAGAGGTGGTCAAGAGAGTTAAATTCTTTCACCCATTAGGTGTTAGAAGACTAAATTAAGTTGACTAAGATGAGGCGACGATGATGCCTAATTTTTTACAGTCAAGGTCCGCACACTGAGTTATAGAGCTGAAGAGATGAGCTGCATTCTGATTCCGAAAGAATAATGGATTGGTTGTGAACTTGAGATTTAAAATAATTTAGAGAGAAGATAAGGGGAATTGAAATAATTGTAATATATCTTTCAATGTGTGATGGGTGCAACAATCAGTATTATACATAACATCACAACAAATTCCGATAGAGATAGGCAGAGAGAATGGATCGCCACACACACTTCTTGCCTCCTTCATATTTAAAAAGGAAAACAACTGAAGGGTTGTTCTTGAGGTATATGTCAATCGGTGCATAATGTTTCAATAGCAACGGACCTTGAAGTTACTGTCGTCTTGTCGCTAGTCATAAAGCTAGATGGGTAGGGCTAGTGCATGACATAGTCATATTGACAGTTTTCCCATATACTGTACCTGCAAGGGATTCCTGAATTTGATACTATAACCGAAGTTGACAATATTCATTGAGGATACAACCAGGTGCTTGATAACGCTAATAATAGTTACATTAATACACTTTTTTTTAATCTTATACTACACATGAGACACCATGACACCACCATCTATCTGGGTCTATAACATACTGTACAATTGCACATGTAAATGTTGTGTACCAGTCGAAGGAGGGATTGAAAACCTGGTAATTTAGTTTTAGTCACGTAACATGGATAAATCCATTTTACGTGGCTTACAATACTGAATAGTGGTATTGCTCCAGGGCGATACAAGATCTACCACTCTTTTCCAGTCTTACTCTTTTGATTTTATTATTTTTGATTTTGATGTTTTTTTTTAATATATGTTTACACATATATGTAAAATCAGAATAGAAAAATGCATTTTTATACACATATTTTTTTTTCATACCGGCAAGATTCAAACCCCTGACCTCCAACATTTTAGTCAAGTGCCTTTAACCACTCGACCACGAGGCCGACAAACTAACTAAAATGTGATATATCTGAGTTGATGTAACAGCCGAGGTTGTTATAACAGAGTTACAGTATATTTACACAAAAATCATGTCAACTAACACAATATTACAACAATCAATGAACGATATGAATTATAAGAAGGGTACATTCAGCGGCGGATTTCCATAGAGGTGCATGAGGTCCACGTCTCGGGCCTCTTAAATCGAGGAGGCCTCCAAATTCAGCTATTACTCAAACATTCTAAAATGTTATGATTTGTAACGCGTTTTTTACAACTCGCTGTGAATTTTTGCGTGAATCAGAAAACCTTTTTGCGCAGGAAAAGCAGTATTTGATTAGTTGCAAAAATTCGTAGCAAAATCAGATATCGCTTACACTTCATGTGTTAGTATAGCATCTATCATTATACACTCTCCAACCCACTGTAGACAATACCGGATGTAGCAGGTGTCCCGTGCCAGATCACATACTAAGTCTTTTTATTCTTAAGTTTTTTATTTTATTCTTAAGTTAATCCACTTGGTGCTATTTTTATTATTGTTAATTGTGAAGCTAGGCCAACTGGGAAAACCACGTTAAAAAAACATTCCAAGTACTCTTCCTCTGGCATTTCAAATGGTGAGGAAACGAATGCATATATCTCCCTAGAAGAAATATATATTTTTTATAGGTGTGGGCTCAAAATTGGACTGCGCCTCGGGCCTCTCGAGGGGTAAATCCGCCACTGGGTACATTATTACTTACTGTGCAATCAAAACGTAAAGCAATAGCTTGTAAGGTGTCGCCATCCTGTATTACAGCTTCTACAAAATGTTGGGGTTTATATTTCTTTCTAATTGGAAGTTCCACAGATTCATCCCCACTTTCGTCGCTAAACTTGCCGCTGTAAGATTTACTATATCCATGAATGTCTAATCCTCTGCTTGTCGCACTAAAAATATAAATTAATTTGTTGAAATATACATTTTAATTTCTAAATCTGTATAATTTATTTTTTCGGATGTAACATTGTGGTAATCTATTTTTACAAATTGATATTAAAATGTTTGTTTTTGTCACTATACCACTTGAATTTTAACAGAGTTCGACGCGTTTCGCTCTAGCTGAACATCTTCAGAAACTGATTTTACCATATGGTTTTTTGTGTATTATATGTTATTCTGACAGGGTAGAGACTGTACCCTGTCAGAATAACATATAAAGCACAAAAAACCAAATGGTACAATCAGTTTCTGAAGATGCTCAACTAGAGCGAAACGCGTCGAACTCCGTTGAAATTCAAGTGGTATAGTGACAAAAACAAACATTTTAATATTATTTCTAAATCTGTAATAGAGTATTCTTTTTAATTGTTGAGTAATGTCTGAGTAGAGAAATGAGTGGATTTGCATCAACTCCCATTCCCCTATGTCTGGAATCTTCAATCAGTGCATACTGCCAGCCCTTTCATATAAAGCAGAAATAATGACCCTAACCAAGCAATTCAGTTACAGAGAGGAATGATATAAGTGATGCCTGGAGAGAAGAAGTGGAATGAGTAGAAGTATGAATTGCAGCCATACAAAGGTGGTTGATTGTAATTCAAAGGTTTATTTGGACAAAGTGGAAATAGGCTGATTATGTTGCCCGAAGTTAAATGAGAGATGAACAAAGGGAGTATTAGAATGGAGACCATTGAGCAATAACAAATAGACATTAGAAGATAAATCAGAGCTTGGTGAATGAGACAGGTGTTGTAGTGGGAATAGTGTAGGAAACAAGGAGAGATCTAGTGTCCTCTAGTGGGCAGAGATGGGCTGGAAATGATGCTGATATTGTGAATTCTTTAGGCCACATATGCATTTCTCCCCCACATTTAGATTGTGTAAAAGCCATCACCTCTTCAAAACTGTAACTGGTTGAATATTAGATTTGGTTTGTCCATTGTATATCTTCTATTTCGTAACCCTTTTCAGAAGTTTTTCAAGGTCGAAAGGAACGCTTTGAAATATACGGCTGAAGTATGGAATTCATTTCATTATTACTATGTTAATCATGTAAAAGCCTTGTAAATGTTGAACATGTACTTGAGCTTGCACAAATAAAAGGTTGGATACAGTTGTTCCATTGATTACATAAAAATAATAATCTCTATGAAGACTGGTGACCACAGTTCTGAGAATCATTTTCTGTCACAATACTGATAAATAATTAGATAAACCAATTTTCTATTCACTTCCAGGGAAGAATAATTAATTGCTAACTTAAGAATGGCTCGTTATTGAAAAACCAGAAGACTTTTTTAAAGTTGATTAAGTTTTTATCAAAATGTGCTTATATTATCTATAAATATAAATTATACATAAGCTCAAATTAAATATTATTAAAAAGTGCAACTGATTATATGTCGAAACGAAATGCAGTCATTCGAAACAATTTAGCGTGACTCAATGTTAAAATATTACAGAACTATTAAGTATGATGATAGAAAAGTTACAAATAAATTTTTAAAAATGTGTTGATTACGATAACACAAAAATAAAAAATTACAATAGTGATTGACGAAGATCAGTAAGCTTAAATATAAGACGTTTATCATGGTATTAAGGAATTCCGTCCAAGCATTAGCGTACACGCTCATCACTGACAAAGACATTTCCGGGTATATAAAACAAATCCCACACGAATGATATTATACCATTAATTTAAAAAATATCGTATTAAATTTTATTGTCATATATATATTTTTACCTGGATCTTGGCTTCATAATTTGTATTTCGATGTATTGTGTTTACGTGCAACGTATGACATATTTTGACATATGTCAACTAGCTCTTTTAGATCAGAGTTGCCAGTTAATCAAGTGGCATGTCTGAAATTGCCTATATTTATTTAATATGTAGGCTTAGGATGAAGATCAATCAGATTTTTTTTAGTTATTTATTTTTAATCAAAACATTTATGTATTTTAATAAGTAGAATATAGACCAGGAGGATGAAGAGCTATCAGATTTTTTAAATTTATTTATTTATAATTAAAACAATAGCATATTTTATTAAATAGAATATAGGCCTTTTCTGATAGTAGAATAATTGTGATTTGTTAATTGGTGAAACATATATATATTTTTATTTGGACAGTCTTATCCACATGAGTTATAAAATAATTGAATAGATTATTGTCATGAAAATTAAAAAAATGTTAATTAAGTTTAATTCCTAAGTTTTTTTTAATTTTTTATATACATTTACCGTATAAAAGCACATTTATTTTTAATCTTTTCTTTTTCTAGGTTATATCCCGTAAAGAATATTGGTTTATCAGCAGATGTTTACATACAGAAAGACCATTACATCACAAAATAGAAGGAATCTAAGATATGTAAATAAAATGGAAAATAGAACAACATAAATAAACAAGCAAACACAGGTAAAACAGAATATCCAGAGATATTTTATTGGAAAAAGAATAAAAGAGAATTTATTTATTAAATGACAATACACAATGCCAAGGATATATAATATATAACGAGACGTAAAATTTTTAACAAAATATGTAATAGTCGTAGAAACTTCAAGAAAAAATATAAATTAAATAAACTTAGATTTCGTTTCGAATCTTCAAGTAGTCAAGTTTGAAACAAAACAATTACAAAGAAAAATATATGCTAGATTAAATTGAGCAAGGGGAAAGATGCAGCTATTTATAATATTATCAAGACAAGTAAAAATTCCATAAGATGCAGTAGTGGGCCGTAAAAGTTGAAACTACCTACTTCGTCCTTTAGAGATGAACAACATCAAAAAGAGTACAATAAAAAAAGGAGGATAAAGGCAAGAGAAATCCACAAAAAATCGGTTAGAAGGCTATTTTTAAAAACTGAGGTGCCATTACCCATGGTCTGACCGATGAAGTAGTTGTAAGACTTGAGAACAAAAAATAAGCTCTGTCTGTTGCGCGTCATTTGACGAAGGTGTCAACTATTCGCCATATACTAATTATTTTTTATCTCTTATCAGTTATTTGAACAGAAGGACGCTATAGAACTCATATATGGATCTGTAGTACAATGTATCTTTAAATAGCTTTGAGAGCTGTCAGTTATAAATAAGCATTATAACATTATTTCGATTTGTGGTGACTTGACTTGATTTTTTCCTCATTGCTTTTATTAGCTTTTTATACCTAATATTTTTTGAATTTGACCATAGACAAATTTACATCGAGCAACACCAAAGAATAGTCTTTGGCTGTGTTGACGGGCATTTTGCCGGTCGTTTGTCCTCGTTGAGTTCGTTATGGTAACGTCTGAAATGTGAATCGTGCGCTTAAGAATTTTGTAACGACAGTGGGACTACGAACAACCAGCAAAATGGTGGTTAACACGCGAGTTATTCAGGTGACGAATATCGCTCCTCAAGCTACAAAAGATCAAATGCAGACGCTTTTTGGTTATTTGGGAAAAATTGACGATATTCGACTATACCCTACGATTCGCGACGTGTCCTGTCCGGTTCAGTCTCGAATATGTTACGTGAAATACTACGAAGGATCTACGGTCGGGATAGCTCAGCATATGACGAATACGGTGTTCATAGATCGAGCGCTAATCGTGATTCCCGTTCAATCGGGAGAGATTCCGGATGAGCACAAGGCTCTGGAGATGTCCAGCAACGGCACTCTTGTCCCGGGACTCAACGCCGCCGAGCCCAGGTTGCCACCGGAGATTATTAATACGTTAGAAGGAGTACCGCCTAACCAAGTGATCCAAACCCACGACCCTCGTCTGGTCGCTCTGGGTTTACCGAACTATCCACCGCTACCCGCCGCCTACGACTCCAGAAAAATAGAAGAAATCCGACGTACGATCCTCGTCATCGATGTGCCCTCCGGCGTGACGAGTCAACAACTTATAGATTATTTTGGCTCAGCGGGACAGATCAAATATTTGAGATTTTGCGAGAGGGACTCTGATAAGTTGCGTTATGCTCTAGTCGAGTTTTCTGAGCAAGAGAGCATTATTAAAGCTCTCAAAATGAACGGGACCGACATTGATGGTTACGCATTGAAGGTAATATATTTCAAAATAATATATTTATAATTCAAATAACTAGATTAATTTATTATCAATTGTTTATATACACTGTGTAATAATGTAATTTTCCGGGTTCAGTTGCATCACGCTACACAAGCTATATCCAAGCCGCAGACCAAGAGCAACGAAGCGGCTCAGCGAGAGATCGAAGAGGCCATGTGTAGAGTGAAGGAAGCGCAGAATCTTATTTCAGCCGCCATTGATCCTGTCATCGGACTCCTTTCCAAGGACAAGAGAAGGTTTGTTCAGTTATTATTTGTAAGAATTAGCTGAATGTTTAAATCTAACAATTCCATTTTGAACAGCTGCACTGACTATTTTGAAGGTGGTATTTGCGATATATAAAACATCCTATTTGTGTATACCATATAACAAAGTATTATTTGAGACATCTTGGGTTCCCTCACTTTGCTCATTCGCTGTTCGAATATGTTTAAAAGAGATAATAAAGCACGTTAAGATAATTGTTATATATATTTTTGTAGGACGAGGTCACGTTCTCGGTCCCATCGTCGTTCACGTTCTCGCCACAGAAGTCGTCGTTCTCGTTCACGATCTCGACAGCGCTCCCGCAGGTCTCGCTCCAGGTCTCGCAGGCGGGCCAGGCATCGCTCCAGGTATCATGTCTAATTCACTAACATTTAGTGCTATATTATTGTACATTTCAAATTGGTTCTTGTATTTATATCATTTTTGTTTGCAGATCACGTTCCAGAAGGCGTCGTAGTCGGTCCAGATCGCACGGTAAGAGTTCCAAATCCAAACGTGACAGGTCTCGTAATAGAGACAGGGACAGAGATAGGGAGAGGGAGAGA
>JAPMAF010000931.1:0-12384 GCA_026537445.1 Silvatares holzenthali
TAACAGTTGACTAATAAAATTTCACCAGAGAATGCACAGTATTTAAAACTTTGCACTATTGTTCCTTTGCTTGTGGGGACAATCACTGGGGCGCAGATGTCGTAAAACATTTTTGACCGGCGATGCATGTGAGCTGTTTACTATTGCAAAACATTTATAATTGAATCATTTAAAATTAATTCCCGTGGTTATACTATGACAAAATTTATATAATAGAATTCATTAACCCTTTGTGATTATATTTCAGAGGAGCAGACTTGGTACTGCAAATAGAGCGCCGCCCCGATATCATGCCGGAACACGCTGCGGAGACAGGCTGTGGCCTGCGGTGTCCGGCCACAGCGGAGGACTGCGGGTGGAAGGGTCCTCTGTGATCTGTGTTCTGGTGTTCTGGTGCAAGACGCTACGGCGGCGATGGACAACTGTAATATACAAATACCTATGGATAAGTCTAGCTCGTAACGTGTGCTTCGTGGAATTATCACGCTGGATTATTAGGTGCGGCATCAATCGCATCCGTTTAAATTCGACGTAATTAATCGTTTCTACTCTTATAGAGTGCTCTCGTTATGCGATCTCAGAAAAGTGTTAATGGCACTACATTTGGCGCTACGGAAACTTGTACATATATTTTTAGTGGACATATTATTATTATTGACGCGGATAACTTATATAGCGCCTTACCTCAAGGGCGCTGCATATTTTTTCACTCTTCAGCAAACTGTATTTTAAAAAGTTGTGTATTTTCGTAGGCTTTCATGACCTAGAGATTCGTAAGTCAAAGACTTTTGGTTAGTCATGTTGTGTTGTGACACTGTTTGCCAACTTTTCTGACCACATTGCAGTGTCAATCTTCAGGGCGAGTCTGTCTGTGTAAAATGTCAGTCAGTCAGGTTGACTTTTTACACAGACAGACTCACCCTGTAGATAGACACTGCAATGTGGTCCAAAACGTTGGCAAACAAAGTGCCACAACACGACATAACTATCCAAAAGTCTTTGACATAAAAAGATGTGTTTTTAATCGGCCTCTAAAAATCGTCTTAGACAGATTACTTCGCACCGACGCAGAAAAAGCGTTCCAGACCTTCTGCCCCACCACCGAGAGATTCATTCTATAGTCTCTATTTGGTCCGTTACTCTTCCTATAGCTGCCGAGGAATCTGATCTAAAGTGTGCATTGCCAGTCATTTAGAGAATCAGGAACGCACAACTCTTTGACATACAGTGGTACCACTTCATGCATACACTTGTACATCAACCAGCACACCTTATACAAAACTCTTTTGAATGTGAACTAACAAGCCGGCTAAATCTTTTCTGCCTGACTGTGGAATGACTTATCGACTTCTGTGTTTCCCTCCCATATAACTTGAGACCCATTATAATATGTAATATAAATAAATAATGCTTTTTTACACATTCCACAGTTTCTTTGGAGGGACTTCAAACTCCATTTTTTATTTCAGATTTTTAAAAATATGTAATAAACATATATTTTGAAAAAATTAAAGCAGCAAAATATGCATTTAATAAAGAAATATATATTCACTCTGGACTGGGAAAGAGCGGTAGATCTTGGTATCACTCTGAAGCAATACCACCATTCAGTATTGTAAGTCATATTTAATAAAATTATCCATGTTTCGTGACTAGAAATGAATGATCAGGTTTTCTTTCTCTCCTACTGTTACACAGCATTTGCACATGCAAACTGCACTGAATATTACAGGCCCAGACTGATAGTGGTGTCATGCAGCATAACACATGAAAATAAATAAACAGTTAGGATCGAAAACCTAACTATTCAACCTTCATAGACATTTCTTCCCTTTCCACATTACATGTGATTCTGAATGGAAGAATAATATGCAACTGCGCTGAACCTGAGAGAACGGTAGCCATGGATAGATCAGAGTGGAAAGGATTCCTTGATTCAGCCAAAGTCCACCTGTTGAGCTTGTGATGATGATGATTATCTACACATTTATTACTAATCTTGCCAATTTTATTGAGATTATTGAAGGATTTATTTTTATGTAACTCGTACAATTATTGCAAATGAAAAAGTATGTATCATTTATAATATCTAACCGATATGTATAGTTATGTAAATTGTTAATATATACAAGCATTCCCACCCGCCAAATGTTAGCAAACTAGCGTCATTATTCACGTGAATATCAAAATGGACTCGTAGATAATGAGAGACAGTTTATTCGGTATTGTATCGTCAATCGTACAAGTCTACATATAATTCTCTTTTTATTTCTTTGTCTAATTCCACTTATTTATTTAGAGTGTTCTACGTATTTCGAGCCTTTGCGGCTCATTATTGTTGAAAGGAAAGACTTGATATGTGTAGAACACTAAAATATTTAGTGGAAATAGGCAAAGAAATAAAAAAGTTTATTTTTTAAAATGCCTTTATGTATGGCAGCAAAACGTGAACCTGGTAAAGAAGGATGAAAGTAGAATAAATGCTGTGGATATAAAATCGTTGAGAAGGATATGAGGAAAGACTCTGAATGATAGGATAAGAAATGAATATATCAGAGATTGCCAATTAATAATCATCAACAGAATAAATGTTGAATGTTTGAGATGGTTTGGACATATCAAAAGTATAGCAAATAAAAAAGTAGCAAAACAGATCTACAGTGTGAATCTAAGTGGAAGGGCAGTACGGGAAAGATATGGAAAAACATGGCATGAGCAACACAACTTCTTAACGAAGGCAATATAAGGAGCTTCAACAACTGTCATGCGTGTATGATGAGATGTATGAATGTGGAGGAGGCAAGGGGTGTGTCAGGATAGAGACAATTGGCACTCTATTACTCTGCCTATTTTTATCGGAACTTGGCTTGATATATATTTTATTCGGATGAGTTTCCACTAAGTAATCACTGATAAAATTCAACATAAACAAAAATCTCATCTCATTATTCATCAGAACTTGCTTGATGTTATGTATTTTTATTCAGATGAGATTTCCACTAAGTAATCACTGATAAAATCCAACATAAACAAAAATCTCATCTCATTATTCATCAGAACTTGCTTGATGTTATGTATTTTTATTCAGATGAATTTCCACTAAGTAATCACTGATAAAATCCAACATAAACAAAAATCTCATCTCATTACTCATCAGAACTCCCTTGATGTTATGTATTTTTATTCAGATGAATTTCCACTGAGTAATCACTGATAAAATCCAACATAAACAAAAATCACATCTCATTACTCTGTTGTATCAGGATGTTTCAGTCTAACATATACAATATACAAATCAGTGAATGACTTATCAGACATAACATAAGAATATTTTATTGATCTCACATTCTATGGAGTCCATTTGGTTGAACTATGAATTGACGTGGATAATACACAACTGTTCTTGAGTAATATTAAGCTGAGTCGAGTGTAACATAGTCAATGAATGCCCGATAGCCATGGTCTATCGGCATTATTTTATTTTAATTCTCTTGCGTTTTATGTATTTTTGTTATATTTGATTTTTTTTACGCTACATAGTGGATCCGTTATATTTTTTTACAACACGATTTACAGATAATATTTTTTTTATTTACGCGGATGAAGCGAATATAAACGTGGCATTTTAATTATTTCTTGATTGGTATCAAAAAATACAGGTGCAAATCATTTTCTCGCGCATTCCCGGTGCTTGCAAAACACATTTTATCTGGTGAATAGGTAACTTTCTAACTCGTCCTTGAAGAATGAAGTCTCGTAAAAGAACTGCGTACATAGACACTGATAACTCGCCCTAGTAGAATGAATTCTTGTAGAAGAACTACATTTATAGGCTTCAAACTCAGCTTCACCGGTAAACCTTCCCAGAACTTCTTTGAGGAGACCAAAGATATAAAAGTTATGGGTGATCGGTTTGGGCTACAGGAAAAGTGTTGATGGTTAAGGTCTACTGTAAGGCAATAAGCATGCCTTGGAGAAGAATCATTTCCGTCATCCAGTATCATATATATCAATATAATAATATCATTGATTTATATCAATTTATCCAGTATCATATATGTCAATATCATAATAATATCATTGATTTATATTAATTTGTTAGCAGAGCTTACTAAGAAAAATAAATTTTCATGGAAGATGCTCTCGGGAACTGGCTGATTCCTGATTCCTCGGGCTGCTGTGTTTAGTAGAGTGATGCTTTTTGTGAACACCCATCACCACTTCGCGGTTGATATAGAGTGCATGAGAACTAATAGATTCTCTAAGTCTTGTGCGAGACGGCCCGGCTGTGGAATGACCTTCTGTTGTCTGTGTTTCCTCCTACCTTTAACATGGGCCTCTTTTAATTCCACCCTATACCTAAAGTCTTCTTCATCCTACATAGCGTCTTATGATGTTATAGACCTGCTTTGGTGGTGTCTTCTGTGTGCGAATATATCTATGAATCAATGATAATATTATAATATTGAATATATATCAGATCCAGATTTTTGGGATTCTATGTAAGGCACGACACTGCATTATCACTTAACTTATCTGTGATAATGGTAAACTGCCATAATTTATCCCGACTTACCTGCAATCTCGGTTGACTGTCAAAAGTCTGTCATCCTCATGAAGTTATTGGACAAGGTGAATCTTGTAGTTTGTGATGATGGTCCAGACTTCATTCTCATTGTGCTCACGACCAGTGGCGTGCCTTGCATAGAAACTAAAAAGCAGAGATGCTTTGAAATATATTCAATATTATATTTAATTTTTATAATTACTTTGTGTGTTACTAAGTCTTAATATAAATCAATGATAACATTATAATTTTGAATATATATCAGAGCTCATTCTCAATCTCACCTGCTGCAAGGACCGCTCTGATTGGTCAATAAGATGCGGGAGCATGACTAAAATTTACCTTCTGCAAAGGTACATCGGTAAGCCATATCAGTTGTGTTCTGTTGTACCTTTTGCTTTGCAAAACGTGATTGCTTGCAAAACGTGAAAACTGGCGGAAGTGAGCTATGCCGCTCGACTGTTTGCCCTTCTCTCATCCTCCCTGAACACTTCAGAAGCGGGAACATTCATCAGTATTGGACGACAAGGCCGTGAGTTTCGTTTATATTCGATTTACCCTGGTAAATGTGTTAAAGTTTTAGTCAATAATAGTGACGGTCACTATACTTAAAACTTTACCATTTTATATTTCATTATTTATACATCTGTACCATTTTTTTTTTTTTGTATAATTTTACTCTAATTATTGAATTTTTCCATGTGTAAGATGTGAGTATTCTTATTGTAAATAGGACTGTACTGGCCACTTTAAAGGGAGCACATAGTTCACAGCACCCTTGAGGGGATTTTTTAACGAAAATGACACTATATAAGTTATCCACGTGAATAGTAAAGAATCAATATGCTCGTTCCTCTCTGTCTACCTATTCGGTAGCCAATCTCTTCATGCATGCTCTGTGATTATAATAACTATTAACAGTGCCAACGATTAGAATTTGATTAATCCAAGAAATAGATAATTCTTGGACGGCCCCCCCGTTGTATGCCTTCTACATTCACTTAGTAATTTTTCCGTATTAATCTCTCAGTATCCATTCACTCTACATGTCCAAATTATCTGAAAACACTTTTCGTTTTATCAAACAATTTCATCTGCTTCACTTTTTTCCCTTATATCCGTATTCCTTACTATCTCATATACTGTCGCCACACATTCTTCTAAGTGATCTTATTTAAATGGCATTTATGCTACTTTAACTTTTTTCTGTACATCAATGATGGCACTAATACTCCGTTAAAGCAAATGGTGTAATAACACTAGAGACAAACATAAATCCGGATATGTTATGTGAGAGATGGAAGAGTTTATGGCTTTTTCAAGGGAAGCAACCCAAGGAATTAATTGTACCAGACCCTAAGCACCTTCCATGACAATATTGATAGTACCCGTAGATTATCCCTACCATCTCCTGCGCTACAGCGACTGGAGACTATTCATGTGAGATGGGGCACATATTAAATGAATCAGGAAGATTCTTAAAGTACTTAGAAGCTCCTGACCAGATGTGACTAGCTAATTCAGTAACAGGTTGCATTTGGATCTCATAGAGCATCCGAAACTGTGGTTGAAGGAAGAATCTTCAGGTATACCTAATTTCTTAAACGTTGCTACTCCAACCGTGAGTATATCATGAACAAAACAACTCTAATATGTCATTTTATACACGGAAAAATGTGATAATTTATAGTGTATATGCATAAGAAGTGCTTTCAGACAACAGTGCCGTTTTACCAGTATAAGATGTACTGAATATTTTTGTTATTATGATTTTTATCCAACTCATATAAGGTGATGTTACCTCATATAAAGGCAGCGCCACATGGTACTATGAACACCTTTTTCCAAGTGTTAAATCAAGTAGAAAAATCCTTTGAGTCGTGTCTACACACATACATTTAATGAGCATTGTAAAATACGATGTGACCAACATTTTGTCAAATGTCCAGCATTAGATGGTGTTCGTAGAATCATGTAGCACCGCCTTTATAAACTAATATAAATATTTACCAATGTGACAACACTTACAATTATCAAACATTGCTGATTTTAACTTATGTTGATACATTGATCTTGTTTAGACACTATTATCATAAATGTGAATATTTTTTAATGTGCTCATCCAATAAAATGGATGAAATACACCGAAGGGGTGATTGCCATTCATGAAAGTAGATTTTTCTATTTTATTCATGGAGCTCCTTTCTAATATTATGATTATATTGTAATGTTATATAATCAAATTTATAAAATGTTTTGACTATATATGGTATACGACTAAACAAATTTTGGATTTGTAAATTTTTTTCTATTTAATTTGGTTATAAATAAAATGCAAAATTCCTAGAGATTTTATTGTAGATCTATGATTTTTCATTAATCAATTCTTTGAATAACCTGTTTACCACTGAGCATAAATATATTGATACTTTTATCATGATGATTTGGCAACAGCTCTACTCATGTTGGTGGTAAACCACAGACATTACTACTAAGATTGATTGGCATAAGATTTATTTATTTGCAAAAATAATTAATTACCATCATCGGTCTGCCCATTCGTTTTCAACATCAACTTCTTTTGTGTTTCTTTCCTGCCGAAAGCTGTGGAAAAGATTGGGATTTAGATGAGAGTTTTGGTTGAAACTAAGAATCTTCTCTGCTCTGATCTATCCAACAGATACATTCCACCTTTTAAAGCTTAATGATGTGACATCATTGTTAGCATCATCTATCTGCCAATGTTTAGCTCTACCACACTACTACATCTTGTGAATGTGTGAGAGTTAAGCATTTGAGGTGTCTTAAGATATCATATATCTCTAAGAATTGATTTTAACATCCCGGTGACTGACTCATACATACCCAAGAAATTGTTTCCTTAAATGTTATATACCTCCCAATGGTGTTTATGTATACATACTTGGGGTAACGAAAGAGCTCAAACACTCCAAAGCCATCAAAGGTGAAATCAAACTCTCTTTTAAGAAACTGAGCACATCATATTAAACTGGAAGATTTTTTTCTGATACACAATTTCACCCATATACTAATGTATCACTAGACAGACAGATCATCAGGCAAGATCCTACTTTCAATCTATGATTAAGTAGAATCTTCAGACATCTTAGTATCCGCTAATCACTAGAAATGATTTCCAAAATCAATTGTTGAGTATATAAATCCAGAAATGAAGCTCACTTCTAAATTGATTGAAAATAGTTAACTCCTGTTGGTCTCAAGATTCACTCTGAGTTCATCTCAAAGGGTTACTCCCAGTATGTCTACATTAGTATTGGGAAGAATGTCATCAGTATAGATGGACCTGGTTATTATTATAACTCATCTAGACTGAGAATGGATACAACCGAGTTCCTGTTAAACTTTCTCCAAGAGCTTGCCTGTTTTCAAATGAAAATTGACTCTCCTTCAAAACAAAATGATCTTTTGCCAGTTGTTTAGTGATATTGTCTCGCATCAGAGTATTGGAACATATTGTCTAAGGGTCACTTCTTTGCGTTGAACCGATTAAAACATATTTTAACAATTTGACGCAATCACAAAATGTTATATTAATGTATGTAAGTATGTAAAATGTACAGTCTGTTTACATTTAATTAGCTAATCGCGATATCTTACGTTCCACTCTCTTCGAGCGTACGGTGTCGCGCCAATAGACTTTATTGTAAATAATTTTATATATCTATTGTTGGTCAAACAAATTGTTGATTTCGTTTTAGAATATTATATTGCAAATTAATTCATTTTTCATCAAGCGTAGTGAGATAAGAGAAAACCATAGCATTTTTTATTCTCAACTCTATAATGTGATTCAAAGGGTCTTTTTAGGAATGAATTTGATTATTCATACTCTGTCTGATGTGTTGCCAATCACTCAATGATTTACCTGCTATCCATATGGTATTTCATCAGATTGTCTTTAGGCTGACCTTAAATCTTTCAATTACCCACCTGTTGACCATTGTGTCTATGTTGGTGGAATTTGCTTCTTTGAGAGAGCCTAGTAAATAACCAAACACTTATAAGGCATTATAATATTAATCATTTTATTCTTAAAGAGACTGTATAATATTGAAAGCTGGAATGTATAAACAGAGTAGCATCAATGATGGACATCTGATATGAATAATCTTGTGCTACTCGATTTTCGATTCGAGTACAGATGTTGATCATTAATGTTGCATTTCAATACTTCAGGAGTGCAGTGTCCCAACTCTGAAAGGTTGAAATTTGTTTACCGAAATATTATATACTAGTGACACTCTTTGAATGATTCCGCGAAACTAGCGAGTTGTACATTTTCTGATCGTTAAACATTTTATGTATCTTCAGTCAAAATCTAAACAGAATTTTTTATTACATCAGAAGCATCAAAATGATAAATATTTATTCTAGCAAATTTCTTCTAGCGAAAATCTTTTGAAACGATAGCGTAATCTGTATAATTTTCGTTTTAAAAATGTGTAAAATTTATGGGGTACTAAGTGTGTGGGAGGTGTAATTTTTATTTGAAAGTGTATCCAGATCTACATATGTTTGGTTAATACTGTTTTATACTGCATACTAGTATGCATATTTATAATGTAGTGTGCAAGGGAAAACTTAACTAGTTCCAATCCTGGCAGCGCAAGCACCGATGAATAACTACTTATCACACACTCTGTATCATATCAAATTCCAATCCAGAGTGAAAAATAATTTTGATTAAAGATTATATTAAGAAATACATTTTTACTATATAACTCTAATGAGACGAACCTGTAACCTTTTGTGTTTCAGTTCAGTGCCTTTAACAATCTTGCTATGGAGGCCGACATATTTGTCTGTCAGTTTTACATTTTTATTCTACAATAGGTGGAATTTCTGATTTATTGTCCACTTTGTATTGGTAGGCATACATATTCTTGTTTTGCATTTAACATTTGTATGTGGGTCTGGATGCAACTTTACAGCTAAAAATGTATATGATACTCCATCGGAAGCTGCTATTAATGTTATGTTTGTAATATGTCCAATTGTTTTTATTTTAAATAATTGGTTCGATTATTTGGCCAAGTGGTCTCTTGATGAATTTGATGTAAATGATTAATTTTTATTTCTGATATTTTTCTCTGTGGATGTAATCTTTTGTAGCCTAGTGCATCTCAGGCTGTTTCACACCGCGATATATAACCGAAGAAATGCAGTCATCTTAAGACCTTCGAAACTTTGTTCAGTTGGTGTACATACCTCTCAAATTTATAAACCTTGTATTAAAATTCTTCCATCACTAGTCCGTCGCTGGTGAATTTCATCAAATTTCTTACTTTAACCTTAGTAGTTTTGATCAATGCAAAGCAGGTCTTCCGGTTGATAACAATATTCTCTGACACTCAAGTGTACTGGAACAATATGCATATAATCTCTGAATATAATTCACTTACAATTGTTTCATGATACTTTTCCAACATAAATTAGTTAAGTGTAATTTATTTTATTATATCACTTGAACAATTATTGTTTGTTTATGTTTGATTGTCAAACATGTCCTCAAACACATTTCGTGTGTAGGACGAAAAAGAACCCCAGCGGTTCGACTGCAGTATACAGATAAACCTCACTTCAATTAAGTTTTAGTATGTCGAACCCTATGAACCTGGTATCCATGTTAAATAATCAAACATGATGGATATTAACTATCAAGTTTCTACTAGACTGTTGAAAATGTGTTTTTAAATACTTCTTTAGCACGAACCAACTTTGTGAACCTCAATTTTTTAGTATAGTGTCCTACCGTATACATTTGTATGAATAACTTGTTCATTCATACCCTTCCAATATACTGGAAGGTTATGAATGTGCAGCCAGCTTTAGACTTGGTGCACTGTCATCCTAATATTTCAATATAAAAGATTACAAATAGTTCCGTCTTTATTATTAGTGAACTCCACAGAAATAGTATGAGTAGTTTTGAAATGGCCTCCACCATTCTCATCTCGTTCACGTGGTTACTTGGCCATTTAATTAGACAAATCTTTGAACGAAGAGACACCATACAAAAATATATAAAACTTAGTAAAATTCTGAGCAATAAAATATTAGATATGCATCTTCACTGTAAGATATTTTTTCAGTTGATTCATAAAGTATTATGTAGGCACGAGCCAATAAACACAATTTAAATAAATTTGCTATTAGTTTTAAAGTACAAATGTTGAGGAAATTGTATTTTACACGAGATGTTTCACTGTTGACAATAAAATCTTTATGTATTATTTTATTTTTTTATTTATTTTCTAGGTAAAATTTATATGCGAAATCTTCGTTGTCGGAAGTGAGAGAAGCATCTTGCCCCCTGCCCAGGTTTAAAACACTGAATATGGACGGTCAAACACATTATTTGATCGACCTTGGAAAATGTTCACATGGAATTCCAATACAAGGATGAGAGAGTGACACCTGATAGGAAAAATAAATACAAGAGAAAAATAGGAATGAAACCAAAACCCTTTCAAGACAATTCAGTTCCTCTAATGGAAAAATTCCAATAGAGGAACTGAATTGTCTTGAAAAGGTGTTTATTATTAATCTGTTCTTTGACAAACACTGCATCTGTAGATCATGAGTAGTTTAATATAAAATATGGGCACCATCTCCGCTCTGACCAGTCCATGCTTACATCTTTCATTCCCTCTGGCTGCTGTTGTATCCTTGTTGCTCCACTACAATTGTTTAGCAACACTTCATGTCCATGAAGTGGAGTGATAGAGTTAAGCATTCGATGTAGTTACCATCATCCATTCTCAATATATGGCCTAGTCATTAAAGATAGAACATCTGTCTTTAAAGATAAAAATTTATACATACATAAAATCAAACAAGTCCCAATAGGGGTCTCTATCCCGACACGCCTGTTACCTCCTCCACATTCATACATCTCATCATGCACGATGGTGGTTGAAGCTCCTCACATTGCCTTCGTTTAGTTGAGAAACAGGTTCCTACAAAATTTTCCTTACAAAGCCTTCCCCAAACTGATCTCCCACATAGATTCGCACTGTAAATCTGTTTTACCAGTCTTTCATTTGCCATTCTTTCAATGCAAACAAACCATTTTATTTATTTATTGGATGATTTATATAGCGCTGTTTCGTGATTACAAATCACCCCTAGTGCACTTTACAATATAAATGCATTTATATCAAACTACATATAGTTATTTATATCTGACCAAAAACATATTGTACAGGTTATTATCTTAAAACAGAATATTTATTACAATAAAATTCTGTCCATGACTGTAACTTTTAATTGACATTCAAACAAAAAAATATAAAAAGGTGATTCTGGACTAGAGAATGTTCCCATAGCATACCTGTAAACTGTTTCTCTCGTTCAAGACCTTTTGTATGCATTATATGACGCTCTCTCTGCACCAAATCCTTCAAACCTTAATATAATGTACAAAAAGAAGTAAAAGAATAATTAAAAACTATTATGCTCAGATTAAAGAGATTAGTAGACGATGTTGGTGAATAGATGACACATCTCTCAAAGACAGCTAAGGCTTGCACCATTAGTAAAGCAGTAGAGTGATGACATCTGTATATTTCCGCTGACAATCATGATGCGTCAATTTTTAATTCATGCTAGAATATATTTCAGTTTCGATACACCTGTTTACAATTAATTTTAAAACATGTGTTTAACTTAAAATGTTTGTGAGTCATTTAATGCTTAATATTCAGGAATTTTCCATATTCAGTGTTTTGAAAAGAGGTCTTCTATACAGTTGTCGCTTTCTAAACACCAATATA
>JAPMAF010000932.1:0-12384 GCA_026537445.1 Silvatares holzenthali
ATTCATAACTTGCTTTATCCACGTTTATACATCACATCTCCTCATGCATACTCTACGATTATTATGTCTACGAACAGAGCCATTGACTAAAATTTGGACGACCCATATTCTCTATATTTGCAGTGTAAATTTTCTGTACTAACGTCTTGATATCCATTCGTTAAACATGGTCAAACCATCTAAAGGAATTTCTCTTATATTTATCAATAACGCCCGCACTCGCACCACATTCTATATATCTGAATTCCTTACTCTGTCATATATAGTATGATATTTGTAATTACATCGAATGTAATATTTTGACATATGTTGGTGCAGAGAGTTGATACAAAATGTCATGAGATGGTATAATAGTAATTGTCTGGAATGAAATAAACTAACATAGAAACCTCATATGTTTAGTTTTCGGGTATTGGGTGTATGTGTTGGATTTTCTTTCAACTTAATATTCTTTTAAAACAGATTTATAATAATTAAGATATTTTTATTCTCGTAGCATTAATATGTGCAATCGCATCGATTATTACAAATTTCAGTAGTTATAAGAAAAATACTTTCACCCTATCAAAATTTATACCATTCCCAAAATAGCGTCTCTTGTCATTGTTTTGAGACACAACCCTTGCTTCCTCCATCTTCATGCATCTCATTTAATACGCACGACGCTTGCTGTGGCTTATACCTTTGCCTCCGTTAAGAAGTTGAGAAACTTTTCTAGGCCTTCCACGCACTGATCTGCCACTAATATTCGCAATGTAGATCTGTTTTACTATGCTTTCAACCATCTCAAACATTCAACTTTCTTTCTGTTTATGATTGTTACTTTTAATTGGCATTCTTCTCTGATAATTTCATTTTTTTCCAATCACTCTGGGTCTTTATTCACATTGTTCGTAATGATCTCATCTCCACTTCATTTATTCTACTTTCATCCTTCTTTTGCCAAGTCCCGTACATTATTTCTACTATCAGACCAAGACTCCAAATCGATCGTATTTTTTTTACTAACTTTTCAAAAACCATGTCGCTTCCATCTCTGGTCTTCCAAGTCTCCACTTTCGCTTGTTCCCCATGGTCGATCAGAGCAGACGTTATTTGCTCCATTTGTTATAGAGTAGTCTCTGTTTCTAATATAGTTTTGTCTATTCCTGTCTCTTATATTTCTTAACCCGTATTAGTTTGACTTTTCTGCATAGAGGAAAATTGAAAATACAAAAGCTTCACCAGCTGCATTTTCGTATTCTTATACGCTAGGGTTTTATCACGTACTCTTAACTGTCCAAATTTTTCAATTTATTTTCACACTAAATTCTCCAACAATTGTAATGCTGGCTACAGGCGATTTGTCCTGTACTACATCTATGGTGTGAGCTCGCAGAGTTGATATAGGAAGGCTGTTGCTTCTATTAGGGTATCCGTGCACCGAGTTGATAATTTGATTTTTGTTATCAAAAAATATTTTTTTTTAAGTCCGTTTTGATCGAGCTTTATTTGTTTATATTTAGTATTTTTTTTTGCTGCTTTTCATCCACTGTACTGAATTGATGTGTTGTGCTTATTATGCATTGTAAAATTTATGCAATACATACAATAAGCAGCATACTTTTCTTTCATTCAACTTCGCACCTAACTTCATTTCTTTCAACTCTTTGTAGTTGTCCACATATAAGTTGAACAATCACGGAGATACCATACACCCTTGTTTAATACTTTTTGTAATAGTATTAAGCCACATGTTGATGTCAAACCAGTTGATGGAGAAAGGCGCTATTGAATTTTAAGTATTTTAAAAAAAGTAACGATTTTAAAGAAGAAACCAACATAGAAAAGTCATCTCTGTTGGGTATACGGTGGGAAATTTTTAAGCTTGTGAGAATGCTTATAACCGGAACTGGTTGCATTGACTGGCGATCTTGTTATTTCTGTTGAAAGGATTTAGGGTTAAAAGATTGTGGAATCACATCAATTGAAAGACTTCAAAATAAGCCGTATTTTTTTATTTCTTTTTTTCACTTTTCCAAAAATTCAACATCATTGTCAAAATAATTTTCACACAATAACAGTTTCCGTCATACAAAAATACAAAATAAATAAGAAAAATAAATAATTGAAATCCTATCCTAACCTATAACACAAATAGCTAACGTACTTTAAGATCTATATTTACAAAATATTCTTTTAAAAGAAAAGTCATTTTATTAGGAATTCAAAGTATTTTATACTTGGAAATTTAAAAGGAGATTAGCAATAAATATTATCAATTAAAAAATCTTATTCTAATCAAATATTTTGTCACTGTAATATTTTCTGCATATATTGGTATAATTTGGTATGTGATTATCCGTGCCGAGATATATACTATACTTGTGTTCTGGAACTAATGTTTCTGTATATTTATATGGCCACTGATTCATCTTTAGAATTCGTTACATTTATTGTTGGCTACCGAGTCCTGTATTAGAATCTAACTTATTCTGAACTGGTGTACATACCCTAACTACAATATTTGTTTATTTTGGGTCATTCGTATGGCGCTGTTTTCGTAGGCGCTTTACAAATTGAGTACATTTCAGGCCACGTGTGGATTACACTTGCAGAATATCGCGTTGATTTCTATAGCGTATAAACTATTTAATGTAATAAAAGTAAATGTAGAATCCCAAAACAAATTTGAAGACGAATGTACTAAAAGACAAAGGACTGATAGATTCTAGGATTTCAAATCCATTACTTTGATGGTGCCAATTAAATTAAACACCACAAACAGTAATAATTCAAGCCTGATACATTTAACGCGAGGTAAGAAAAATATTTATATGAAATATATGCCATGCAAGTTTTTCTTGTAGTGCTTTTCGCACATCTAGAACCGAATTGAAATCAGGGTTACTATATAATAACATTACACAACATAGAAAGCTTGCCCAAACTAACAGTTTCTAAAAGTTGTTAGCAGCTTAGGAATGCTGTTCGATGAAGCTTGAACATTCCGAAAAATAAATAATTTTAACCAGAAAAGTAAATTTCTGAAATCTGAAACTGATATTTCAGCCTTTTAGACAGAAGTAGGCTAAGGGCCGTTACATTATAGTACAGTCATACAAAGAAGTTATTACTTGCAACTTTACGGCTGATCCTTGATACAGTCAATAATATTTGAATAAATAATATATTCCAATAAGTTTAGGAAATTTGATAATATATAAACGTAGATTGGATACTAAGCATCGAGATTAAATAGAAAAGAGATATCATTAAAAATTTTCCTAACGTAAAAGTAAGTTTTATGCATGGGAAGATGAGAAATTTTGAAGACTAAACTTGATGCAATGTTGATCGCTTTCAAAATTTTGAGAGTCCCTTCAGTTTGAAGATATATTATATACTTTATTACAGTTCAATTAATGTATGTATATTTTTTTATCGCAAAACGTAATTAAATACCCATTTAATTACGTTTTGGGATAAAAAAAATTTCTCACCCTTCCATAAAAATAGAATGTTAAATAATTTTCTAGAATAAAAGTATTTTATTTAAAATTACTTTTATATACAGTCTCAACGATGATTATCTATCTATATTATTTTTTTGATTTGTTGTACGCATATCGTAATAAAACATTTTGATTTGTCAATTTTAGAAACCGATGAATTTCTAACATTACTAAAACCAAGACTCATTTATTTTTCTAACAACTTTTAAAAATATTCAACACCGTTCAAGATTTTGCAGCTAATTTTAAAGTAATGTTCTTTTAACATATCGCATTAAAACGAATTAACAATGTTCTAATTTTTTTCTGATTTAACCTCAGCTTTCTTATTCAAAATCTTAACGCACGTATGTATTAAATATCAACACGCGTGCTATTATAGATTGTTTAACATTTGATACCCACAATTCGTCTAAAATATCTACAAGTGTATACGTATCCTACATAAGTTAGCAATAAATTATATACTTAAAAGCTATTCACTTTTTTTAAGTTTTATAAGGAACTTTTATTCAATGTCAATATTTGACATAGACGTCGCATTGGATTTCGTAATTAGAATCGATTGCTACCTAAAACAACTTAGTCTTATATTGCATTTAGAGCTGTCGAATACTTAGTGCAAAATATCACAGTATAAATTACCCAAAGTTGCATAAATAATAATTAAATTAGTTAATTTTAGTCTATTGAATGAGTCCAGCCGTTTGCCTGACAGTCTTACGCAGCCTGCCCGCGCTTATAGATCTTCCTCCTTTTCTGTGGCCTTGCCTTGCGATTGTTGGGTGAATTGTTCTTATTCGGGGCGTTCTTCGCTTTACCTTGGCCGATCTTCGCTTTGCCCTGACCGATCTTCGCTTTGCCTTGGCCGTTCTTAGTCTTCACATTGCCGTTGTTCCTTCCTTTGCCGGTACTCTTCATATTGATGTATTTCATGATCTTGAGCCAGTCATTCAGGAAGTTACCGTACTGCTTGAATGTGCTCGTGTCCAGAGAAAGGATGTACGTACGGCCCGGATTCTCGGGCCAATCCTTTCCGACTGACGAAAGGCCGCTGGCCACTGTGTCGCGTATTTTAATGTTGGAGTCGTTGATGCTGGTTTCCACTTCGCAAATCAACGACCTCAGTTGGTAGTTCAGCTCCTTCAGGATTTTGCTTCGTCTTGCGCCGATATTCTGGGAGCTTTCCGAATGATATTTTATGTTAAGGAGACTGTCGAAAGCTTCGCCCCACAGGTATAGTTTTCCGTAAAATTTTGGCAGCATGTAACGAAACTGTGGAAGAAGAAAAACACAAAATAAGTTAACTGGAAACCACAATAACAATACGGCATATGTCGAAATACAGGAATAAATTGAACGAGACTACCCTCATATACAGGAATAAAGAATTTAAGAGTTCTCGAGACCACGAGACTTGTTCGATCATTACGCTCGTTATTGAGACGAGTTAAGTGCGAGTATCATCACGAAGGGAAGGGAGGCGAACTCATTATTTGTACAATTATGATTCAGCTAACAATTACACGGCGTACGATATATAATCCACCTCACACGGAATACGGAGTTCGGACTGGGAATATCCAGCGCCGCTCGGGAGACCTGACTGCGGGCAATTTGTTGTTAATTGAACCATAACTGCCACTCGGAGACGTAAAACATATGTTACGGACATGTCTAATGAGGCGCTGAGAACGCTTCGACACCGACACCGACACCGACAACTAAAATAGGCTGCGGCGAAACACTCTCTTGACTTTTATGGGTTTGCAAAATGTTACATCCATAGCGAAGCTCCATAGGTTGAAGACCCGCGTGAAAGATGTTTTACGTTAACTAACACAATAGCTTCCAAAGCTCGGTGATGATATAGCACGAGTATTCAGGCAATAAAATGCTCCAAGCTCGGTGCGAACCATAAGAGGGCTTTCTAAAGATGCGGAACGAGATAATAATAATTTACGACTGTCTTCGACATTGTAGATAAATTTACCTTTAATGAAATGCAATTCTTTCTCAGTTGTGAGTTTAAGCTCAAATGTTTAATCTCGAATAACCTTCCGGTGTAATGCTCGATTGTATTCAACGGCGAATGTTTAAACGGTTGAACAAAATCAGAAACGAAGTCGTGGAAAATGCAGAATGCAGTCTCCCTGTCGCTCGAATCATTACAAATCTGCTTCGGAGGCAGTCGCGGAATGCAGCGGACTTCGTGTTTCTGATGCAATGATAATTTGTTGAACCACCTAACCCGACCCACAAGAGCGCATCTTGCACGTCTCATTTTTACGATTGCGTGCTGAAGTTTCGTTCTGCCATTGGTATCGTTTCTCCCCTCTTTTTGCTTTCAAAAGCGGATCCCGTGGACAAAAAGTTGCCACGTTAAAAAACCGAGTAAATAATTACACGTGAAAATATTTAATCTTGTGTATTTAGTGACTCCGTTATGTTGGCATGAATAGGGTTTGTAACATAAGTGGCGAGTAAGCCCTACATTTGGAATTTTATTTCAGTGAAGCGCTACACTTATCGCCGCTTGATCTTTTGTAAATTTTTCTAATCCTTCAATTTGTGTTCAAAAATATATTTAATGCTGAGTATGTATGTAATTATGTAATTTGAGGATTAAGTAGTTCCGTATACGGAACTTAAAATGCTACATCATTACAGATATTGATTGACGGAGGTATTGCGTAAAAATACTCTATTGTAAAATGAAATACTAATCATTTCTAAAAACAATCTACAAAGGCTAGAGCAAAAATGAATACGTCAAGAAATTTCATACTCAACATAAACTAATAAATTTAAATAAATAATTATTTTACAATAAATGACTGTAATTTATTCTTCTCTTTATATTTTTACTGTTAACAAAATAAAAAAGAAACCGAATGAGTATAAATAAATTTTAAGGTGTTTTACATTAAAGGTTTACCGTCGTACTGGCACAAAAGGCAAACAATCTGAGGTCAACTGTATAGTATGTGGATAATATTGTAGAAAAGATTTAAATGCTTTTACCCCTATCAATAATTGAACACTGGTTGTAGACATTTTCCGACGGACGCTTTACAAAAGTTGCAGTCAAACAAACAATGAACGCTTCCAGATTGAAAGCTGCCGGTGCAATAACGTCACTACTCTTCGAACTGCATTGGTGGGCGTAAATTATGCGTTTCTCTGCGGCTTCAATGCAGCGAGGACCGAATGACTTCGGCGATCAATTGCACTGCGAGTGTGCTGTGCTGTGCTGTATAATACAATACTGACGATGCGGTACGTGCGAGCAAAAATAATATAATATTACACGCATTCATAGTGTTCTTTGTTGCGGCCATGGACTATATTGGAAGGAGACAGCGATTCTCGACGCATCCGAACGAAGCTTTATAATACGAATTTTATTAAAATCTCAAGGCTTGTTTTATTGGATCCATTGTTGTTGACAACCGACAAATCACATTTAGCACGATAAACTTATTATATTATTATCAACCTCGATCGTAAAAGCATCCGTTTTGTTCAAATAATCCCTTTCTTTTACTGCCGACATAAATTACAACTAAAAATTTGGCCTCATGTAGTATTGTCTCAAGCCTATTTGATTCATTATTTAAATGCGTAATTTAAATGCATAATTTAAATGCACAATTTAAATGCAATAATTAGTGGGCCTTAGGACTGAATCTGTATGAATATACGAATAAACATATTCTATTTAAATTAATTAATGTACAATGCGAGGGAAAAGGTAAACATTGTACCAATCAATACGAGTAATGAATCAAATAAAGTTCGAGCTGGAGAATAAACCGGAAGATAGGAGTAGAGTTAGAAAAGTGAGTTAAACGCTTACCAGTTGCTTGTGATTCTTGTTCTTTTTGTTGAAGGCCAAGAATTCTTCATATTGCTTCTGCGGAAGATTCTCGTTGACCGACAACACGTTGGTAAGATTCATGGTCTCGTTATACGTGACGGACATCATGGTGGAGTTGAGGTCGTTCAGGTGTTGCAGTGTCCGATTTACCATTAACTTTACTATTTTTATCGGATCTTGGGCTCCTTCGGTGATGGGGGCGCTGGCCATGTCAGTCGCTCCGCAGGGGTTCTTGAGCAGGACTGAAGATATCACGCGATGGCCCGGCGGGTTGACGGCGGTCAGGTAGGGGGAGGGCGCGGCCGTAGCTGGGGATGTTACGCTTACCAACAGCAAGCATACTGCTAACAAATCCGTTATTTTGATAGAAAATGAATCTGCGAAAAAAAGAAAGAATTTTATTACTTCCCGTGAATAATATTCAATTTAAATCAAAAGAAGGCATTATTGGTAAACAAACAAATATTATGCAAATACTAGAACGGCCACTGTGTATAGGCGTCGGATACATAAAGACGAATATGTGTTAATTCAACAAATCATGGACGGATTACATATACAATTTCATCTATGGATAAGATTAAAAAATAAGCTATTACGGTAGATATTATGGGTAACAGTTATTCGGAGACTTACAAAACTATTCACGAAGTTGTTATATTTTAAATGAGTTAATTTGTGATTTTGATATTAAATAAACATGTGTATACATGAAAGTATACACATGATTATTTCTAATTTGATAGCGCGCTTTTCACGAATGGTCGATATTGTGATACTACATTTTGAGAAGGAAATGGTAGGTCAATTTGAAGAATGTTTCATACTTTGTACTGCGCTACATCGATGGATGCAGCGATACGCAAGTGCAAGTACCAAGGCACAAGGAGACTGATGGCGTGGAGGTTTTGTGAACGTTTGAACACACGCCGAAGGGCAAACGATTAGCCTTTACTGGCCGACTTGAACCCACCCTTTTGTGCGGTCTGCGATCTTTTGCATCATTCCATGTTGCGTTATGTATATTTTTTTGCCCAATTATTTTTACATAATGATTGAAACGTAACAAGAACAATGACCTGGAAGGTTGTTAAACCACTGGAAGGGAATGCATTCTTTACACAAATTGACTACCTTTCGACAAGACTAACATGTATCAACAAATCGCAGATGTTTCACGAACGGCAAAATTTATATATGTCAAGATATTTTACTCAGCCAATCAAAAAAAATCCGAAATCTTCCGTAATATTTTCACAATTACAATACGGTTTGAACATATAAATATAAAATATGTATTTTAAATTTAACATATAGAATTTTAAAATATAAATGAGAATGAAAACACCAAATATTAGGAAGAATATTTAAATACAATTATGTAAAGATTGAAAGAAGTATATTTTAAGTTCTATAGAATTCTTCGTTATGACCAAATGTTTACGCTTGTCTGACTCACTTTAAGTGGAGCCACGAGGATTGGGTTTTCCTAAATCTGCATCTAGCGCATGAATCACTCGTCTGGGGGCTGGTTATTGAAATTTCTTATTAAAAATAGTTATTATGATCGGCTATTGAAAATCGCCCACTCCAACGAGAAGAGCAGTCGAATCGATCACTAAGTAGGCCATATTCATTTTCTAAAGATTGCGCAATATTTAAGATGAATTTACGGAGTATACAGAAGACAAAAAGTTGATGTTTTTGATATATCATATTAATTAAATTACATTTTACATTTGTTGGCACTTACAAATAATGTTTTTTAAGCATTTTAAAATTACACGTAAATTGTAAGTATAATTACACACACCGCATGAAGTTACATCCATGAAAATTCTTCTACGAAATAAGAGTCCATAGTTTTTCATGAAATTGTATGACGACACTTTTCTAAACACTATGACATATTTCGTTCTGGGCGAAATTGCACGTGAAACGGGTGAGCCGCTATCTCAGTTTCATAGTCGGTTTGATTGTCGAAAACTGGCGACTTTTCTTCGGGGCGTGAGTCACCGCGTTTGCCGCGATTCTTTTGGCGTCGGATTCACCACCTTCGAAAACGACCGTTCAGCGCGAGGCACTGCGATCGACTGAAGACTGGGGACTGGGGACTGTACCCGAAAAGGCTGAGGCGCTATAGCCGCAACGGATGTAGCGGAGAGGAGTACCGACACTCCTACCACTACCATTACCACACCCCGCCCCCCACCCGCGCCGTAGGAGCGGATGGTGCTCAGAGTATTGCGACGCATGGTAGGCGCGACACCTTTCTCCTGCCTGAGAAAATATCGCGATTCCAAAAGGAGGGGTTTTCTCCAAAAAAGAAATATTATTACAATCCGCCTTATCTAAGCGTATGCTCACTTCATAGAGATTACAGCGTAGCACTCAGACCTTGATTGCAACAAATATCTAGACAATCACTCGCTAATCAGTCATCTATCTATAATCAAGATTTTTAGATGGAAAAAATACAAAAATATTAACTAGAACATTAATAATATTTAATTAAAGACATTTGGAGAGTAGAAAAGATTTTAAATTCTATTTAAAACCGTTTTTAAAAAAAAATGTTCTTAAAATAAATTTATTTATATTTTATTTTGCCATTTGGTTGGCATGATATGGAAACCTAATATTAAATTATTTGCCGATTGTCTAGAGATAAGTACTCTAACCGGAATACAACATAATAAAATGACTATAGAAAGTGTCAGATCCGCTACGAGAGTGACGGTAGCCGAATCCGGGAATTCCCCGTACAAAATTATCTACCGGAGCGAACTGCAAAAAGTGCTCTGTTAAATATAACGATTGAAAAATCAAAACAATAATGGTCTGTATACAATGATATAAAAAAAATAGTAACCGACCAACAAATGCAGAACTTGGAAAAGAAAATTAACGTAGTTGAAAGTAATAGATTCGATTATCTAAAAACACAATAAATACGGAAAGGACCGGAAGTGCATAAATTTAAAAGTAAGTACCTATATTTCTGTCCATAAAAAATAGACTAACCTCTAACGATATGATATGCAAAAGTGTATAACAAATATTTTATCCGAAAAACGACGCAAAAAAGCAAAGAAAATATAAATTATGATGAAATAATCAATGAAAAAATTGATCAGTGATCAAATTTAATCTGCATGGTTCTTACTAATAAAAAATAATTTCTGTTTTACATTTCAAACTCGGAATATTTACTGCAAAATTCTATAGATTTGCTTGTCTCATTTGTCTATATCGGTGTTTGAATCACAAAGTATTCAGATTACTAACGATTGCGGTTTCTCAAACGGCAAAATATCGTTCTTGCGAATACGCCGTTGAATCACACGATCGTAAATAATGTTGAAATGAACGTTAAGTGTTGAATTATATGGTCCAACTTACAAAAGCTCATGCGAAGAGGCTTCGCCGCGATCAAATTTCCTTCCAGCTTTATATGCGTGTCGTAAATTATAAACATTGTCTGGTCTAGATACAAAGTGAGAGATATTTTGCTATTCAATATAACAGCATACCCATAAATCTAGAATGAACACAATTTAACTAAAAATAGTAAGTTACTTTAAATTATTTTTGGATACATTCATCATTATAGTACGGTTAGAGTGTTAGCCGATTCGCATTGCAGAAGAATACTTATGAAATTTTAAAAAGTCATTCTCATATATTCCAGTTTTATAATAAGTTTTCCTCACTAATTATATGTCAATATCAAAAATGACTACAAAAATCAAACCGCACTTGAGATGTGTTTATTTCTTAGCGTTTAGAATGAGCATGGTGAATATATTATTGGAAAGGGTTCGAGTTAACTGTGATGAGATGTCCACCGGTAAATTGAAAACGTAACTGAATGCTTTATTGCGCAATTTAATCTGAAGTTTAGTAACTCGGAGGTCAGGAGATCGAAGGTGCATTGATCCATTTTCAGTTTAAATGCGGGAAAAATACGATTTCCATTAATCATATTATATAGTCGCGTGGGTGGGAGGTATTAACAACCTTTGCGAGTAACGTGTCATAAACTTTGGGAAATGCGACATAAAATACGAGTATATACCCTCTGCGCAAATTGTATTTTCGAGTGTTATACCATTACAATTCTTCGGACAATTATTTTGCGGTTAAAATCAATTTTGAACATTTTTTTAATTAATTTTATTGTTTGCTCGTATGCATTATATATTAATTATAAGAAAAATATTTAACTGCGATAATTATCAAGAAAAAAATACAAAAATTGCAGTAGAAGAGAGAAGAAACATTGTCACACTTAGAAATAGGATATATTAAAGAATAAAATCTCAGCAACAATTTCAATGAATGTGTCAAGACTTTTTACGCTGGTGGTATAGGGTAGATGATCCGAAGTGTTTACAGAATTCGAAGAAAAGTCACGAGAATATTTATATGTAAGAATATTAATGAATGAATATTTATATGTAAGATTCAAGTAATCCATATTCAAAATATTATCATTCAGTAGAATATGTTCAATGAAATTCTTTAGATATCCATAAAATTGTTAAAAATATTCGGTTGCTTGTTCAGCCGACTGACTGCAATGTACCTGTTTGTTGTATGAGTGTACTGATAACGTGATTATCGAGTAATCTAACCAAACGCCAGTACTTATGGGAGCCGGTACACTAGTCCCCGCAAGATGTGTCATTCAGTGCAATATTTACAATATAAATTTGTGACAATTATAATGTACAAGTATGAATCTATCGCTTGTATTAAGCAATAAGAAATATATACTCGTATATGTTTCATGATTGTTAAAATGATTTGTATTCAATTACAATTAAATATTTTTACTATTTTATTATAATATGTTGAATTAAGATAGATGTATAACATTACAAAAACAACTTCTCATGAGATAATACGATATTACTAACTAAAGTTGAATAGCCATTACATGATAATTAAATCTGGCAACAAAATAAACATGGCCAGTACTGTATTCCAACTCTATAAAAGATTCAT
>JAPMAF010000933.1:0-12375 GCA_026537445.1 Silvatares holzenthali
ATATTGTTAATAAAACTGGGAGTAGCCCGCTGTACGTCAAAAGACGTACTGCCAGCCACGAGGGCGCAGGAGCTACTGGTAGTTAGATGGTTTGCAATAGACTTGTACTGAACCATCCAAAACGGGAAGATTGTGGCTAGCATCTCTTGGTAGGCAACACCTTTTAACGAAACCTTCAAATGAAACAAATATTGATAAATGCGGGACATCTTGCATCAAATTGTTGGGTGTGCATATTGTTTTGGAGCTATAAATAAACGCTTATATAAATAAAACGATTAGTGCATGTTTTAGTCCACTAAATTGAAATAAAGAATACATTTATTCGACAGATAAAAATACTTCACGATCAAAATTTGCCCTAAAACAAATTAAATGGACACAAATATTTTAAGGCTATTCAACTTCTGGTCAATGTTTTTCTGCACCGCGTTTTAATCTGTTTTGAATGCAGTGGCTGGAATAATTTGTGGTATCTTCAAATACACACATATAACATCTCTGCTACATGATTTGAACTGGTTCATAACATCGAGAATGAATCACGAGGATGTTATTTTTGTAAAAACATACATTTGAAATATATTAATTAAAAATACGTGAGCGTGAGAAAATCTTTGCAGGGAGAGCGTCAATCAAAAGTACTTATTATTTACTCATGTAATCAAACTAGAGAAATCTACCAAAACATTCAACAAATATCTGTTTGGATTCGTTTGTGTAGTGGGGGCGAAGAAAAGCTGTTAAATTCATCTATAGAGCGATATATTATATTTAACGTAAGTATTTATAACTTATGTATTTACGAAATAGCCATAAATCAATATTAATATAAGTTGACATCGTTGGTAGTAAATAATATTAATATCACTGTGTTTGACCAATTTTTTCCGCGACTATTCCTGCAGCTATTTTATTAAAAAGACGTATGAAATGATTTAACGTCCAGTGTGACAGGTCCGTAATAAATCTTAAGAGAAATTAGCATATAGATTTAGTTATGATCGCCATGCTAGCGTCGGGCTAGTATCGGGTATGTCTGATGCCCATATTAATATTGCATGGTACCACGCCTCTCAGGTCCGCTAATTTAAAACATCTTTATTAAGAGCTCATTAATTGGACGTGCTCAAATATTGAACATTGCGTTGTGATTCGTTCAATTCTTAAACTCTACCTCAAATATATAACAGTGCATTAGCGAACGTTTATATTGCGAAATATTGAATTTATAAGCTTAATTAATTTTAAAAGTATTTTTAGATATAAACATATTAGATAATTCATTACTCTTGCGGATTTCCAAACATGTAAAGATTAATTGAATCATAAACTAAAAAAAATTTAAAATATATATTTTCGGTCTCCATAGTGGGCAGATTTTTCTTAATGAGCTCATCTCCACTGCGATTATTCTGTTTTGGTTCATCTTCTGCTGAGTCCACGTTTTCATGCTTATAGTAAAGTAATCGTGTTTTGACTTTTTGTTTGTTGACTTCTCTGGTCACATATTAAGGCTGACTTTTCATACAGATAGACTTGCCCTACACTTACAGCAGAATACTGCAACGTGATTCGAAACGTTGGAAATCAAAATGTCACAACACGACAAAACTATATTTTCATCTTCTTCGGTTACTCTGTAGCTCTCAATTTTATATTTAGAAAATTAATAAAATTCTATTTAATTTCTTAGTCTTAACCACTATTTATTTAATTAATTCAACATCGGCTATAAGCTAGTAATGATAACGAATATATTAATTAAATAAATAAATTATTAAAAATAATTTATTTTTACGACATCCCTATCTAAATGTCTCTGACTTGCGAATCTATTGGTCGTGCGAGTCTAAAATAATGCTTGACAAATTCGACATATTTCGGTCATTGACAACTTATGATCGAAATACGTCGAATTTCATTAAATACAAATTGTATTAAGTGAAACTAAAGAAGGCATTTTATTGAATAATTGTAGTTTATATGTATAACATAATAATGACATAAATCAATACTGCGTTCAATAATTGATTTAAGTGGGTGAATATTATCCGGGTAGGTTGAATTTATAAGTTGACTACCTTAGCAACATCGAACACACGTGTATCAAACATGGAATATATGAACATGCTCTCATGTACCATAAGATGATGGAGTGCGGTACATGCAGGCTGTTGCCTCCACATAAATAATATATCCGAGGCATGATCTTTCTCTGAGCATGCGCGTCTAAGGTGTTGGACAACAAAAGGAATATAATTTAACATCGGCTACAGTGAGTCAGAGCAAGACCAAAACCTGATACGGCTGCGGAGGAATATTGGATCACGTCTGCGAAACGCGTACGGGAGAACGAAGAACCGACCACATCATATTTCCAAGCTATGTATTGTGGTTGGACATTCAGTGCGTACATTTTATACAAAAAAATAATTATATCCAATTCTTATATACCTGGTTGTATGAACCAATCATTCAGTCACAACATGACGATACTCTGCGTGATAAGATGACCGATAAAAAAGGAATTATGTTCCATTACATTTTTTTTTAAAATAAATAGAGATATACAACATTGAACATTTTTCATGCCATCCTTACATTAGATGTTTCTCGTGTTTCTAATGCTTCATTAAACTATATTGTATAAAAAAACATTTGTCATATCAGTATTTTGTTGCAATGAATATTCTGTTCTAAGATCACAACATGGCGATACTCTGTATGATAAAATAACGGATAAAATAGAAATTACGTTTCATTAAATTTTTTCTTTTTTTTTAAAATAAATGTAGTTATACAACAATGAATACTTTTTATGACAACCTAAGTTTAGTTAATTCCCGTGTTTCCAATGTTTCATTAAACTGTGCTATATATTTTTACAAATATTTATAACGTCATTATTTTGTTGTAATGAATATTCTGTTCTAAAACATCATGAATGTACAATCTGTTTTTGGCCGTATATAAATAACTATATTAGTTTGATATAAATGAACTTGATTTGTAAAGCGCACTTGGTGTGATTTTATTCACAAAACAGCACTATGTAAATCATTCTATAAATAAATGAAAGTTATCGATTATTTCTACACTAAGCTGTAATGTATCCTAGTATCGTGGAAATGAAACATTTTGTACGAGCTTTTAAGTCAAAGACATTTGGGTAGTTATGTCGTGTTGTGACATTTTGTTTTACCTTACCGGGATGACTTTTTAAACGGACAGATTCGCCCTGAAGTTGGATTCTGCAATATGGTCCGAACGTTGGCGAACAAAATGTCACAGCATAACGTGACTACTCATATGTCTTCGACTTTCGAATTTTCGGTCGTGAAAATCTACGGCGGAACTTGAACTGAGACTTGAACGCTAACTACTTTCTATAAGTAAACTGGAGCACGTATCTCTTTCGCCATATTATTACTTTAATTTAATGTTATGGTTTATTATTCTTTTTTTCTTTACTTTATTTTAAATTGAAATACACAACAGAGAAAGTTAGGTATATCTCGTACTATTATTAGCGTGAGCTGCAATGCGTGTTCGTATTGTAGAAATAGAAATAACATACAATAAGTGCAAGCTAAGGTAGACTGGCGTACGTATTCCATCTGCCATTATGCCAGTCGATCATAACAGGGACTAGACTTTAGTCAGGTGAAGCAGTAGAAACTATACTTTAGTAATATTTGCATTCATCTGCTGCCCCATTTGGTCCAGTTGACACATTTGATAATAGTGACGATAAGGAAACAATCGTGATGAAGTATTGGACAATAGCGGTGATGTAGTGGACAATAATGATGAGGAAGTGGACAATAGTAATGACGAAGTGGACAAGGTAATGACGAAGTGGGCAACAGTGATAACGTAATGGACAATGGTGATGACGAAGTGGACAATAGTGATGACGAAATGGACAACAGTGATGACGAAATAAATAATTATGATGACGAAGTGGACAATAGTGATGACGAAATGGGCAATAGTGATGACGAAGTGGACAGTAGTGATGACGATGTGTTGAATTTTAAATAGTTTTTTTTGAAAGCTCCATGCGGGACCCTGGCTATGCGAAGGCGCAAGCGGCTCGGAAAACAATAATAAAGACGTAAGATTCTGGGCTGGACCGTTCGTGTGGGCAGAGACCACGAAGCAACTGTTATCTTCCTCAAATTGGCGGGGCGGCCCACCTTCGGCAAAGGTCGGCTGCCTTCGGTAAGAGTCGTGAGGTGCATAATCAACTGCGGAAACGTCGGGCGAGCTTTCCGAAGCTCCGGTCAAATTCAGACGCATTCATCAGCGTTGCGCGTTCAACCGGGACGGTGGAAATGTAACAAATCGCCGGGATTTATTACCTTTTTGCATCGGGCCGCGTCCGACGTAGTTTGTAATTTTAATGGCGCCGAAACGCGACGGTATATGAATGCGCCTATAGCTATAATCAGGAGTCTAACACAATTGGAAACGTTAAGAATTATTATTTTTTACATTTTATTTTACACGCATATATAAATTAGAATTCTTCATAGGCTAATTTACATTTTTTGCTATCTATACTTTCATTCATCAAATCAAATCCGTTTATTTATATAGCGCCATTTAGTAAAATAGTTTCACCTCAAAGGAGCTTCATTAAAACTCTTTTTGAAGAGTATGGTTTTCAGTTGCCTCCTAAACTCCGCAAGGTTATCGGTTTGTCTAATTAACGGTGGTAGTTAGTTCCACGCTACAGGTACAGCTACACAAAAAGCTCTGTCACGGTATTTTGGTAGATTTGCTCGAATAGGTTCAATCAATCTATTCCTGGCCACTGATGAAGCAGACCTCAGTGAACATCTCCCTTTACTTAGGTCTTCCATTAAACAGAGCTCACGAATATATTATGGGGCCATTCCTTGGAGTGCCTTAAAGGTGATTAAACATAGCTTAAAGTCTACTCTCTCGCGACATCGAAGCCAGTGGAGTTCTTTTAAGAGAGGGGTTATGTGACAGAACTTTGTGTCGTTATATAATAATCGCACTGTGGCGTTGAACACTGATTGAACTCTGATTCATCTTCTTATCAATTGTTAGAATTCTTTAACATTATTTTCGTTAAGAATTTGGCAAACATGTAATCTGCTAAGTTTTTCTAGGCTTTCTCCGCACCGCCCTGATAAGGATTTTTATTTATTTATTCATTGGATGTTTTATATAGCACCTGAATGAATGAAAACTACCTCAAGAGCGTTTTACAAATAAGCATATTCACACTTTAGAACTATTTTAATAATATTTTATTCACAATTCGATTCGATCCATTGATTATTATCTATTTTAATAAGAATTGTTCTCTGAAATTGTCATCTTGTCACACAGTGTCGTGTTATACAATCCTTGTAACAATCACTTCTTCACATCATTTCCTAGGGCTTTCACGACCAAAAGTTTCGCAAGTCAAAGACTTTTGGGTAGTCATGTCGTGTTGTGACATTTTGTTTGCCAACGTTTCAGTGTGCATCTTGCATTGCAGTGTCCATCTTCAGGGCGAGTCTGTCTGTGTAAAGAAGGCAGTCTGCCTTCTTCTTCAGACTACCTTCTTTACACAGACAGAGTCGCCCTGAAGATGGGCACTGCAATGTGGTTCAAAACGTTGGCAAACAAAATGTCAGAACATGACATGACTCCCCAAAAATCTTGGACTTGCGACTTCTTCACATCATTTATTTTGTTTTTATCCTTCTTCTGCAATATCCACAATCGCTGCAGTTAAATGTCATTTTAATCAAATAAATATCTATATGCATTTACTTATATACCACACCACACCTTTTATCTTCAAAATCCACCAAATCAAGTACAACTCTATATAGTGATTTCTTTTTAACACTTTCATCTCGCTATTCTAAAGGCACAATCATCAAATCAGAGACATCTCTAATTTAATTGTTTCTAATACAACATTTTCAAATGCTCCCTCCAAACCTCGTAATCCTTATATTTCTGATCTCCTTTCTCTCTTTTGCCGTTCTTTTTTACTTGTTAATAAAGAATACAGGTTTATTTATTTACAATGTATTTCATATTTGTGTTGCTACTAATTTCTTTGCATTATTCGTTTGTTTTTTAATCGCATGTTCATTTTAATCTGTTATATCTGAATTACTGTTATGTTCATCAATTTTTGTGTGTAAGTAAATGATAATGTTTTTGTAAGATTTGTATACATAATCTGTGTCTCAACCAACCATTTAATAAAATTGAACTAGTTTCACTTATTCATTGACCATTTCTAAGTATTCCTTTGAATATTCTTGACGGTCAGTGAATGACTGAAACTAGCTGAATTTTATCAAATAGATGTAATTGTGGAAAAGGTAACACAAAAAAAATATTAACAATAGAGAACCATAAAATTGCGAAAGAAAAGTGATATATTTTTTATATAATTATAAAATAGTTGAGTATCCCTTTGTTATAGGAACTCTTTCATTATGGTAACATTTCTGAATCTCAGCCATGGGAATGGATGCTGCGATCTTATACTTCGAGCTCTGAGTGATGTAATGGCTTAATATTCTCCCAGAGAAGTGGAACACTCTTTAATCCATACCACTCTGCGCTGCCTATAGACACTATACAGTGAGAGTATAGAGGAAGAGATTTGAATCTGGACGTTTATTTTAAAACCATTAAAAAATCAACGATTTTATTATACTACCACAATACCGCACTGCTGTTACCGCTATATTTCGTTATCTCAAATTAGTTTTAGAGATGCTCCAAATAAATATGCACGGCCAACTCTTTTACATCATACTTCATACTTATGAGATGTTATTATAACTTAATTTGGCTAGACTTTCGTGAGAAAACGCAAATTATTATATGCCGGGGGATATGCTGGTTATGTTGCGGGACTGTCCTTGGACAATTGGACTGGAACATGTGACATGGTCTGGCAGAAGTAAAAGACAGTATACTTTACCTAGTATACTTTAGTCAAATATCTTTTTTATTTAATTTTTATTAGATACGTTTTGGTCATATTAGTGCAATACGAAATAAAATAACAGATAAAAATGCAGAATAAAAGTAACAACCACAAACAGAATTAATGTTGGATGTTTGAAATGGTTTGGATATGTTGAGCAAATGACATATGAAAAAATAGCAAAACAGATTATGGAAGGCATATAAGAACATGTTTTATAATATTCTTAAAAGAGCCAATGTTAGGAGTAAGATAATGATGTCAGGATAGAGACAAGCGGCGCTCCATTCTCTCTGCCCACCCCTATCGGAAAGTGATGTGACGTTATGTATGTATATAGAGAATAGAAATGAATAGAAGAAAGGAGAGGAACGTAATTGGAAAGAGAGATGTGATTCGAGAGAAAGAGACACTAGTAATAATGTAGAGATGTCAATAGAGTAGGGTGTTTGTAGCAGTAGGGTAGGTATTAATATCGGACTTCATCCCTTGTAAGTTATTGGCCCTTTATTAGATATCTGGGTGTGTGGGTAAGGCCTCTCCCCATGTATACGTACACACGCGTGGCCCACGCTCCACGTGTGTTGAACGCTACACCATGTGGTCAACGAATTCGGGGATCATGTCCGGCTGTGGCCATTTTTAAAATTTATTTAAAATTTATGCCTCTCTCTAATTAAAGACGATTTCATTCTGATTTAATACCCCTGGATGATGTGATTTAGTGGAAGAGGGGATGCCAGTGAATTTTATATAAAAACACTTCATTTATATAGTATATTTTGCTAATATATATTTCATACATACGCGTAATGCTAAATTTTCCTTGTAAAAAACCTTCTTCCAATCTCCAAAGAGACACAGCCTGACTTTTTTCTCTATAATAATAATGGATAATTTAAATAGTGATGTTTTCGCGAAAAAATTGCCATAATGCTGCTGTACATTTTTTTTACTTTTTACGGAACGACATTTAAAAAAATGTGTTTTAAATCGGTCTCTAAATATCTCAGATGAACTGTTTTACATCGACGCTGGGAGAGTATTCCCAGTCTTCGGGTCCTCTACTGAAAATGCTTGCTCATAAAAGTTCGTCCTTTGGTCCTTTTTTGGCAACGTCACTGTTCCTATAGCCAATCTGGAAATATATCGGAACATACAACTTCTTGAGATTTAGTAATTTCAAATCTATTTATTGACTCATTATCTCGGATCAATCCGTAGTGTCCTCTATCATGCTTTATGGAATTGAGACGTGAAAATTCTAAGAAGGAAGAGGATATATAGTATATGTTGGATGCCTTCGCCATGTGATGTTAGAAGTGAATACGTCCTGAATTATCCTGGAAGAGCTGCACTTTTAAAAAAATATATTTATTTCTATTGTCTTAGTCTTTAACCAGATAATATATTTTATACAATTGAAAATTTAACTAGTTTCGACTTATCAAAAAGTCAGGATCACAGAAGTGTTTAAAAATTTTAAAGACTTATGTGACTTGTTTATAGGTCGAAACTGGTTAGAAGAATTAATGATGTAAAATATAATGCGTGGTTGAGACCAAAAATAAATAAATGAAATTTAAAAATGGATCATCACAAAGTAACCAAAGATAAATTGAAATATAAAAAAGTCTATTATACTGTCCTATTTTTAATATGTGGCCCGGAAGCATGAAAAAAGTCTAAGAAGCTGATGATAACTGAGATTATAGAAAGCCGGTAACTTATGGACGATTCAGTAAGATGGCGATTCAGTAAGACGGATCAACTCAATTAGCTGACGAGATCTCTTCTCGGGATTACCCTTCCCTTTTTTATCTTATACTACACCTGAGACACCATGATACCACCATTCGTCTGGGTCTGTAACATACTGTACAATTGCATATGTAAATGCTGTGTAGCAGTCGGAGGAGAGAGAGAAAACCTAGTTATTCAGTTCTAGTCACGAAGCATGGATAAATCCATTTCACGTGGCTTACAATACTGAACGGTGGTGTTGCTCTAGGGCGATACATGATCTATCACTCTTTTCCAGTCCAGTATATATATATATATTATATTCTCTACCCAGAAGAATAGAGGACGCTTCGTACAGTGGTCATTTCGATGACCACAACGCTTAATAATGAGGAAACCGACTGAAGAGAGAAGAGAATATATTTTGTCACGCTATTATATTTTTAAATATTGTTTTCATTACATCCTGCTAAGCGTGAAAAAATGGTTTCCTACCGACGACAAAGTCAATACTGAATATTCAATACTTCGACAAATTTATCGGCAATATTTTATCAAACAACCCTAAACACGAATAGTCACTTCGAATACCATCCCTTTTTTCTGTAATACTCACTATAGCAAAAAGATATACATTAGAGGTCGTGAGATAAAATACAGAGTGTACATTTTAGCACATTTTTTACTATTTTCTCATCCATGCTTCTTGAGTTGTTTATTCATTGGCCAAACTAATTCCGGGTGATAATTAAACAGTTATGGAATTAGGTATACATTTGAACTTTACTATTTCATACGCTGTGTTTTAAATGTATTGTGTAGAGATATTTTGTGACTTGCTGATGGAGATCCTTTAAAGCGACTACTACATCTGTTTCACTAGGACAATCACCTTGTTTATAAATCTCTTTTTTATTCTTAATGAAACATTTGTGTAATATCAATCTTTAGTTTTTTTGCAGTGTAAAATGATTAAGATATTTTAAGAAAAATAAATGTACAATATATTTTTTGGTCTATATATAAGCAACTAAAACACTACATACCAACTTTAACTTAGATATTTATTTTTTATACATGTTATTAGACTACATATTTTTATACTCTTTACGAAACATTTATATAATGTCGATCTATAGTATTTGTAGCAGCCCAAAATGATTATTACATATTGTATAAAACGAATTAGTCGGAGGAATCCAAGGAAGGGTTGTCAGAGCGAGCGCCGGCATTGCGCCTTGGCAGCTGTACTATTGTTCTGTCTTTGGGTTTTTCCAAATATATGTATAACTCAAAAAAAAAAACTGAACAACTTCTTCACACAAAATATTAATATCAAAATGTAAATGAGGCTTTCCATACCTATTTTAGTTAAGTTATTTTTTGTATTTCCAATATTTCACAATATTACGAGTATGTTATATATTTTTACAAATATGATTTTTGTTACATCAGTATTTTATTGAAATAATTTTTCTATTCTAAGAGAATAATCTGTACAATATGTTTTTGGTCATATACAAATAACTGTATGTAGTTTGATATAAATGCACTTACTTTGTAAAACGCTCTTGGGGTGATTTGTAATCACGAAACAGCGCTATATAAATCATCCAATAAATAATAATAATAATAATTGCTCCATAGCTGATAAGATAGTAGATCTCTAATGTAGAAGCGCATTTAAAAAATAACTATTTCGTCTGGGATTCGATGATTACAGTATTCTCAGACACTGTTATTACTGACGACTCCTTAAAGTTGGGACACTTGAAGTACATATAACATATGGCTCAAAAGAGAATGGACCGGAAGGAGGGTGTCGATATACAATCAACACCCTGTACACTGCACTGCACTCCGGACAGGGGTGCGATAGCATTATGAAAATGTGTGGCTCTGTTTTATATTGCTATCGCAGAATATTTCTTTATTGAATAAAGAAAAACAATAAATAATATCCATCGGAAATTACTGAAATATTTTACTGACCCTTACTGTCTGAGCAAAAATAAAATAATGATAATAAAATATCACTTTATTAATATTATTGCTTGGCAATTTTCTTGAATAGATGTTCATTTATAGATGCTTAAATTTGAAATGTATGCGATTAGTGTGCGGTACAGGGAGAGATAACGGAAGATTATCGGAACCCTTAGTCAGGAAGGTCAAGTCAGAAAGTAAAATATCAATAAGGTCTGCAGAGTGAATAACATGACTAACTATTGTGAAAAAATCTAAAAAAGAAAATGGAAATTAACGCAATAACTTTGAAACTATTAAAGAAACCGGGTTTCCAAAAAATAATTACATAAATTTATATATTACATATATTAATAATTAATAAAAAAACCATTGCATTGCTATTTTTAAAGTATTGATTGCTATATTACTTCTATTGACATACCGAAAAACGTTAAAAATATCTGCATTTCTCATTTTCACCATATTTTTTTTCAATTTTACTTTTAAATATTTGCTACTTACAGTATACATAGTTCATATTAAACAAAGAACATATTTTAGAAAAAAATGTTTTTTAATTTTTGTTATAACCAAAAAATCTTAGAGTGGCGTTAGAATGCTTATTTTTTGCTATCATTTTTAATAAAAATAAATCGATTTTATTGATTTTTAGAATCAAAAAGGGACTTTCGAATTTTTAGATTATTTTATAAATATTTTTTTTTTGGATTTGTTAAACACACAATTTTTTTACTGTGATGTAGTGTGATAAACTACTGATCTAATCAGGTCATAATTAAAGAAATATAACAATAATATAAACCTATATTTAATAAATAATTTTTCTTCCAGGAAAGGTAGGAAGTGAGTGTATATCGCAGGATTAATCCAGTGACAACATACATATATTGTATATCCGATGCATTAGTATAGTGAGCTTAGTTAGCGCTGGAGGGATAGAGGGATGGAGGCTTCGAGGAGAATTAATTATTGAGCAACCCTTAAAAGGGTCTCCTCCCGGCTTACAATCCTATACACTACATACTATACACATATATACACCTCTAAATCCAGCTACCAATACCGAAACCAATTCTTTAGAGAACTTGGACAGGAATTTATTAAGCAATTCAATCGATATGTTCATCCGATTAAATGTAGACTTGAAAAGCAATATTAACTGTCTTTATTAAGGTTGTTATATAGATTAAAAAAAGATTTAATGATAAAGAAAATATATGAGAAAGATGTATAGAACAACACATCATTTGCTCCCCATTAGCGATTTTTAAGGAAATTGTCAAACACGGTTTAGCATAATTGAAAAACATGTTTCTGTCAAAATATTATAGGATTTCTCCGAACTGCTATACCAGAAATTTGCACTATAGACCTGATATACTTATTTTGATATATCCAAACCATCCCAAACCCTGAACTTTTATTCTATTTACGATTGTTACTTTAAATTGTCATTCTTCCCTGATGTTTTCATTCTTATTCTCTCTCGAGGTCATTCCACATATCATTCTTAACGATTTAATAATCGGTCTCGTGATCGAGTGGTTAAATGCGTTTGGCTAAAGCGTTGGAGGAACGCTTGAGGTCGCGGGTTCGAATCCCGTCGGAGTGAAAAAAAAATGTATTTAAAAATGCATTTTTCTATTCAGGTTTTAAAT
>JAPMAF010000934.1:0-12363 GCA_026537445.1 Silvatares holzenthali
ATATATATACATATACACGTATGTGTATGTAAAATAATATATAACATTTGTCTTATTGATTTTGGTCATGAAGATATCAAAGATATTAAATTGTAATGTGCTGTATTGCGTGCAGTCTGCAGTCTGCAGTCATAGCGCTGCATCGCTACGGCCTTGCTTCGTGAGTACAACGCGAACGACAAATTGACATTTCTTTTACTGCCGGTTAAGCGATGCGGTTTTTGCTATCGACGGCCACTTTGACAGCTTTATTGTCGTGGCTGCTGTAACTCTAACGTAGCCAGCTGCCGCGTGATGGCAACTTATAATTATTTAGTAACCTGTCCTTCGTTATGGTGTCTTCAGTTCACAGTTCGCTGCCAAAGAGTACCTGCCCACATAGTCAGCGACAGCAAATAAATACTCTTGAAGAATAACATTAATAATTTATCAGCTAAACGTTAAACGTATTCCTCTTTTTGTGTATACGTATATTTCATAATTTCAATTTAAATGCCAGTACCATCAATTTTACAATATTATATTCTTAAAGATATCATATACGTATAAGTATATAACAGCTTAAATAAGAGCTTTTTATAATTAATCCATAAAGATTAATACACAACAATGAAGCCTCACATTATTTTGTTTATTTTTTCCTTGGATAAATTATGCTAGTTTCAACTTAAGCTGTAAGTCATGATCACAGAACCTAAAATTGGTCAGAGAAACTGAAATCATGTTTTAATTCTCTCCTCGTCTTATATACGCATACGTAAGTCATGATCACAGAACCTAAAATTGATCAGAGAAACTAAAATCATTTTTTAATTCTCCTCGTCTTACGGAATCAGAATACAGCGATGCAATCATAAGCACCTCGAGTACGATCCATTCGCTAATTAATGAATGTGTTTATTTTTATCTTTGCAACCTAACATGACATTCTTACATACCGCAAAGATATAATGATTAATGTCATTACTTTAATTATGTCTACGAGTGCGTACAATGAATTATTTTTTTTCCCAACTATAATTACATATTTTTGGCTTTTCAGCTATATATTATTGCAAGTATCCATTCTTTTTTCGGCTTTTTTTATACATAATTCTACAGCTTCAATGTCAAATATATCAAATATATGTATTATAATAATAAAATTGGATACCTGCATCGTGTAATTAAAATATTATACCTGTAGGTATGATGTATGAAATGTATATAATATTTCTAAGCTGCTTTTACACGTGTATTACAACTGGCCATAAGTATAGAAATACTATTAAAAAAAACATTTTTACATTAGTATACAAATACTATTAAAAAAAAACATTTTTAATATGTATATTTTTGGCTGCAGACTAAAGTTTTCATACAACAGTTATTTATTTGACAGTTCATCAGAGCTGATTTTAAGGATCGAACAAGTCGACAATTTACCAAGGAGGAGTGAAATCAATATTAAAAAAAAATTTTTTTTTATATGTGTGGCGGCTCTCGTACACATACTTCTTACCTGTCCGTATTCTACGGATAATGAAAATCGAATGATTCAATCACGTATTTTTTAATTTCTGGATGCGTATTTTGACTATTGTCCCACTCATTGTCCCACTCATTGTCCCACTCATTGTCCCACTCACTCTCTTGTCCCACTCACTCTTTCACTTATTGTCCCACTCACTCCCTTGAAGTATCAGTTGGCAATTAGATGTGATGAAGTGCATACGCAAATGATTATTTAGTGCATGTTATTACTTTTTATTTAGGAGAATATGCTCACATATAAATTTGCATAAGCCAGCGTTTATGTAAATTTTACAAAACTTTGATAAGGGACATAGAAAGAGTTGATAGAAATAGAAATGTTGATACCGCATATTTGAAATATGAACAGTTCTTAACATTATTTAAGAGCAATGCGAGCTCCCATACATCTACAAGGTACAACTAGAGCACGTCTTCCCACCACTGATTCCTCACTATTTTATATCGGAATAAAGCTATGTAAAGATGATTTTAACAGAATTTATGAACGACTCGTGTAATATTTATTGCTCAAAGTAGATCCTTAGTTTCAACTTGTGTTTTTCACAAGTTCCGCGTTTAAGTGAATTTTCAATGGCACATCACTCAATCAATCGGGTCTCTTGAATATTCATTGCTACTTTCCTAGGCCCTTCCTGGGAATGGTGTGTAGTGTCTAGCGTACAGTTGTATCTAGCGTACGTTGCTTAACAACAGCGGTGAATGGAGGAGTCAACCGCTTAAAATTATTGAAATGCATTGCAGTATATATTTGTGTGCAGTTATGCAGTTGCATATATATGACCCACAATTCAATCGAATTCTCCTTGCAGTCAATGAAGGAGACTACTTTGTATTGTGAACGGTTGAGTTAGTAAATTCACTAGGGGGAATGTACGCATCAGTCTATATTGCATAATGTGGATAGTTATGTAGATGATCGGAGTGCACTTGACGTTCCGATTTAATCATTGTTTCAATAAGTGTGAATTGTGAATTTGTTGCACCGGGCAAGCTCGCAGCTTTATTTAACTGTTGGCGTACATAACTGATGTGATCTTCCCTTATAGCATTCTACAAACATTATTGAGTGTGTAGTAATGATTCTTTCCGTTATCTTTTCAATTGACAGTACCAGAAATATTAAATAAACAACCTTATAAAATTATCGTGTGGTTCAAATAAGTAACTTGTCTAACTTTAATATTCTCTGTAAATAATTTCAATTGGCTTGAGTACTTCGCAATATCTCTGAGCTGTTGATCACATTAGTATTCCCGGATATAAAATATTCTTCGTTACAATTTTATTTAAAACATTGTTTGCTTTTTTATAATATGAGAATTCAGGTTTGTTAAAAGTTCATGAAAATTTCTCGGTAGAAGGTGTGGAAATTATTAAATTTAAGATATTAAATATGAATTCCTCTCCTCGAAGTGATTGAACAGCGCTGTATTATTTCCTTGTATTCCTCATCCCTGATAATGATAAATTCTCTTACCGTTCATCTTTCTTAGTCCATAGCTTCATGAAGGAAATTAGGTTGTTCAAATTGTTACGTTTTATGATAAGCACTAATTATAAGCAACTCATTGGAAATGCCGTGATACAAAGAAAATAATGAATAGAATTTTTAATCACCTAGCGCAATTAAAATGTATAAAAGAAAATAATATAATAAAATGTAATGAAAGCATGCATGCAGTCGATAGCGATGTAGTGAACACCCCACTCCAGTTCAGTTGGTATTACAACAGGCCGCGTGTACTGCTAAGCACAAGTATTATACTAGAGTAGCAGGTATCATTAGTCTTGTGTTTGTATAAGTAACGACTTCTACCAGCAGCCATTTTGGTCGTACGCTCATAATGTCCATAGCTATGCTGTGAACTATATTAAATTGTAAACACTACGTTCTGCTCGCTCTATTTTTACGGCTGTAATATGCAACGGTGAGTTGTAATTCCTAAGACAGGAAACTAGAGAAAGAAGAAGGCCACACCTTTTGTCAGTGGGATAATTACGTATCTGTTTGTTTTACCTATAGGCAGCACTACATATTAAAGGGAGAATTCCAAATACAACCATAACATACGTAACTATTTATTGGATACATAATAGAGTTATATTCTTCAATCGGCTATTTTCCTTTCTTCCCGAACAATTATTACATTTAAAAGTTTGCTGGTTAACTGGAACATTAAATGCACTCACGAGTGGAAATATACGTATATTACTTGTTATAATCATAATTGATCTAGGTGTACTGTGGTCGAATCAACGACCACCAATCTAACTCAATCTCATAATTATTAAACGTCAGGTCTTTACGCCTTAAAAATAAATTTATTGATTCACATCATATGCTAATTTATCTAACAATCAAGAAACTAATGTGTTTTTTTTTCAAAGAACAAATTGAACCATTTTGAATGTTGGAGTTCAAACAGCAAATTATTCAGTTCTTATCAAGAATTAAAGTATGTATTAAACAAATGTAACCATAAAATATATTATTCCAAAGTGTAATTACCGTTCGTATATTTGAACACAAGTCTTTTACTCGTGCCGTCTTACAAAATATATACTACAATTGGAGTAGTTCCACGAGATCGTCGTTATTCTATGATGTGGTGGTTGTGTGTACTCATCGTTGTATGTTGAGGCTTGTTAATGGGTTTTGCACATGCGTACAAGAAGAAAGAAAGCATAACTTCTCAGTAAGACTTGTTAAGTTTAATATAAATAATCACTCCGATTGGAGCGATTGTTTTTTTAGCGTACCAACATAAGATCGTCATCATTATTTGAAAAGGGACGTGCTGGAACTTAAGTTTACTTTGTATTGAAACCTGCTTACTAAAATATGCAGTAATTATCACAAGCAAACATTTGACGCCCATTAACGGCCTTACATTGTGTGCATCAAAACGATGGCTATCAACCATTTAGAGATTTTTGTTTTTTGTACTGATTTAACAATGGAAGGAATCGACCTTCTTTGTTCCTCTTACGAGCAGCATGAAATATTTATTCAGAATTTTTTTCCACTTTAATATAATTCAAATTCGAATTCAAATGTAACATTTTAACTGTAAATATATATGTGCATGTTAAGATGGTTGGACAGCAGGAATGGTAACGAGATATAGAATTACACAAGACAAGTATGTAAGTAAATTATCAATTGCATATTGATATGTATGCAGGTAACCTGATAGGTGAATAAAGAAAATGTGCTGAAAACGATTGTAAATAACAGAAATATATATCGGTTAAAAGTTGCAAGAATAAAAATATAAAATACTAGGCGAAATCATTGCTTTAGAATAGAATACACATCTGGCCTCTCTCATATTGTGCCAATTGACGCTATTAGCTTTTGCTATATTATAACCAACTTCTCCGGATTAACAGAATGGTTCGTCTCCAGTCTTTATTCACCCTTTTGTCATTCTCTTGAATCAAATTTAAAAGATCATTATAGGGCATACCTTTACAGCTGGTCACGATTGTTTCGGACTATACTACGTTGATTCATAAAGTTGCAGAGACTTAAATGTTCGTATAGGATGCTTGAGGGAATCATAATTTATAAGAGGAGATGAACAGTTTTTCGATCAGACAGTATTCAATTCTCATAATCGGAATTTAATTAATGAAATGTCGTATAATATATTACATGATCAATTAAAGTAAAGTCGTAATACGCGGAATTCAGTGTCTAGTGCCGCGAGGGAAATCCGCAACGAGAGGATGTTATTTTTGTTATTGCGGATCTGTTCAACATAGGTTTGGGGCATTATGTGTATAGCCGATTAAACTGTCATTATTTCATTGTTTGTATCCGCAATAGAGATGAGTTAGTGCAATAGATATATTGCACGTACTTGTGTTATATCTGTACTGGCGGTTCTCGGGACTGCTTGTACTTAGTATAACCCCTCCGCGGTAACATGTCTCAGCAGTACATTATTATATAGATTGCCTACTTATTGAATGATGGTGAATGAGGTCCACATCATACAATTCGCACCGCCAATTCAGATGATGGTTCATCCGGCTTATCTATGCACTCTGATGCAGTTTCCTTGTACAATGGATGCATTTGTCTAGCGGCTAAATTGCGTGCCTCTTATATAATAGATCCAATTCTGTTTGTTTAACTGACCTACCGCAACGCGGTTGCACATAAGTGTATCTCTTACAATTATTATTTAATTCTCAATGAAGGTAATTTATTACAATACAACCCCTCGAATAGGTAGTTGGGCGCTATTTATCCCCTCGTTACAATTATCGAATTTTATTGTAACACTACTTATGCGTTTCAGAGTCATCGTTTATTGTTCTGATTAACTCATTATTGGTGTACTTCTTCCCGGAACATAGTAAATAACCTTTCCCCAGTCTGTTTGAGACCAAACTAAAATGATTGTTGTTGAACAATATACGATTCAAATACTGTTTTGTAATTAATAACCTTTGTCATCTGTAATGGAAATCTGCGCCACTATGATAAAAATATTGAATTCTTATTAAGAACCAGTTGATCTAACAAGCGTTACAAACTCGGATAAATTCATACTAATTATGATGCAATTTGTTGAATTAACCACAAAAAGCATCTGAAACCAACGTTTGAACAAGGATACCATAAATCTTGATCACAAAAACAGCCGCCAACATTATATCCTGCGTTATGGGTGTATTTGTGCGCATACTGCACAGAAGCTGTTGATGGCTTTCCAGTCATCTTATTTAATGGATCATAAAACTTAGAGCCTTATCACGAAACATTCATTTTGTATTAAAATAAATTGTTTAATTTCATAAAATACATGACTACATTGAATATCAAAAAGTTTATTTATATTTTATTTTCATGTCTCGATTTACCATCCAAGATATTCAAGTTAAATTGATAATTTTTATATTGTGTTATGCAGTTATGTAGAGTTATTTTTTCGTTGGGGGCTCATAGTCAGATTTTTTCTGCATAATGGGTATAATTCAAAGTTTAGGAAATTCTGGTTTATAGTAGAAAGTCGTGTATGACAACGAATTTTCGCAATTCTCTTAAATAAATATCTGAAAAATGGATCATCAATTAAATTTTCCAGCGTAGTTCGTTTTATTGAATGGAAATCAATTCTCGATTTTAATTATACTCTAGAACTCGTATGTAAGTATGACCTCTATAATGTAACACTTGAAATTTTAAAGCTAACTACATATCAACAGTGACCTATTGATTGATTTGCATTTACTTTTCATTAACCTTCGCTGCCAGTTAACCTGTATCGATATGTAATAAAATACATCAGCTTTATTCCATAATTGGGTCATCGTGCATTTTTACTAAGCTTTACATCATTTCTTTGTCTGCTTATTAAACACTACTTATACGAATCATCTGGATGCTCGCCAGATACGTATTAAAACTATTTTAACACTTTTTGTACAGCAAGTGTTATGTGATGGTTTTGAATATCCTTTAAATAATTTAATAAATGTACTACCATTCGAGGATATATATACATCACTTCGATAGATTATTCATATTTCGCAACCAGAAATCTACACGTTTACTTCCGACTCCTATATTAAAACCACATTAATAATTTTGTTACGGATGTTTTAGAGATTATTTTAAAATATTCAAACTATAATATGAGTAACATGCAAGCTTTACTGTAAAATTCTCCATGAGGAAGTGCGTTAGTAAAACTTACCGCCAACCGGAGAACACCTCAGAGAACTTATCAGAGAATACCAACGTAACATGCAATTAAGGGTCAAACTAACTCAAATGAAGGCATCCTGTGATCTATCTACCAATAGACTTAAAGATAAAAATACTCTTTCAGTTTTGATTATCTTCTATGCTATTAATTGATCCTATTAAGCTATGGACATTTTTAAAGTAAAATTCATTCATTTATTAAAAAAAAAAATTTTATCTTTGTATAGTCACTTTTCATATTTCAACACTCTCTTGAAGAAGTTTTTTGATCTCCGTTTTCTAATGATTATTTTCTTTGGCTTATTTCTTTACGAGTATACATATGCTTGAGTACTTGTCTCAGACTTCCCTCAGTTCTCTTTCAATTTTAATAAGATTACTTTTCCAATAGCGGTAGTTTAATTTCTTTTCCTTCAGATATTGCCTTATTATGTGGCAGTAGCATCGGAGTCTAGTTCTTTGAACGGTAATGCCCGCGGAGTACGTAGGTACTGTTGCATATTACTCTTTTGTATTTTTATATCCCTAACGTAGAGCTGCACTTTAAGTCCGCAGTTCGTCAAAGTGTGCGCGTGTCAGAATCCTTTATAATTGGTGAAATCGATGATGAAACTGTTTTAGTATTAGAGAATTAAGTAACGTCATTATAAAGCCAGCAGGTACACATTTCTTTCCAGCGAAGTACTGAATAAAATATCAGGTGAATAATTTAAGGTTGGTTTTTTTATTCAAATGTTTCTTTTTCGTTTGAATTAATATAATTTATTTAAAAATGTAATGTAGGTATGCATAGCACAGCGTAGCTACAAGCTAATACAGGGGTATACGGCATACTCACTCGTACATACCGTACATGCCGACCCTCCGCTACAGCCGCTCACACACACAGGTAGAGTCATTTTCTCGAAAATGCTTTCCGAATCGTATATTTAATAATAGATGTTCCGAGTCGTTCCAAGTTCGTTTTTCGTTGTACTTCCACTTACCTACGTAAAACATTCAAATAAAATAATAACTTTTTGCTTTAATGGCCGGCAATAAAATGAAATTGTTTCCTTTCCCGTTTTAAAATGAAAGAATAAAATTTCTATGTGTAGGTACCTGTTATTATTTTCTTTATTCATCAGATATTATTTTAATATAATACACCTTTACACGTTACATTTTGTATTCGCGTTACATTATTGTGTATGATAATGGCCAACTTACGTATAAAGTATTGTGTATGGTTATAATGCAATTACTCTTGATTGGTGTTAATAGTTTTTCACAGTATCATCAACTGCGATAAATTAATATACAACATTTTCAAACACTTTACATAGTTTTACTTTACGAAAAATCGACATTAACATTGGTGAATAATATAGATGAAATGAGTTGAATACGTCTGTAGAGGAGCTGGTAGGAAATGGAGCCACTAAGCAAGATATATGAAATAGAACCACTAAGCAAATGAAGAGAATTGAAAGTATTAAAGCAGCCTTCTGGTTCTTACAAAAGAACTATAGGATGGATCAGATTAGTGGTAGACTAATAGACTGAGAGTAGTGGCTTGGGTATATATGGGAAGGAAGCATACTCGTACTTTCGACAAAGGGCGGAATCAACTTAAAAGAATGAAGCTCAATAGTGCACTTTGTGCATGAAAGATATTCATATTTGATATGCAATATAGCTGTTTTCACTCTGCCATTAAGCTTTTACCTTGATATAAGCCTGATTTAAAACTTTAATGCAAGTTTTGTTAGTGAATGCTTTATCACTATGTTTCGAACAACTTACGTATGCATTGGTCAAGGAGATGAAAATAGATGCAGATTACCCCGTCAGTAGAGTATATACTCGAACACGCGCTCAGAATTGTCACTGTTTGTGATTAGAACATATGTTTTCCGTTTTCTATGGAACACTATAAAAGATACAGAAGTTTTAGGATGAGAGCGAAACATTAGTATTTAATACAGATTGTACGATAGATACAAAATTGTATGGAAATGTATACCTTCACTGTTAGTTGCAAGTAATACGCCGCAACGCGACTCAAATTTTTATGTAATATCGCTCAACTTTTAAAACTTTTCTAGATGAATTTTATTCAAGCGTTATTTTCAAGAGAATTCGCAAAAGTTTCAGTCCCTTTCTGTGAGAGTTGCAAAAGAAACTAGAGTAATACTTTAATCAGATTATGAATACCTATAAGGTAATAAAACAACGTCGTACCAGAATCAACATATTTAAGAATTTATAAGATTAATTTGATTTCATCATAGTTCATTGATTTTACTATAGTAATAATACTTTGTGATGTACTTATTACATATTTACGTTTGACAATGATTTTATACAATTGCAGTACGGGTCTAGACGAGGAATATAAGTATCGACTAAAAGTGAAAATTTCTATTTGAAACACTGATGTACAGGTTCTCGACATGATAGACATATTAGGCATAATACCCAATGTTTATGTGTGTGTTACAGCATAATCAATTTAAGAAGAAATCAATCACTTTGTTGCTGTCCAGTGTCATATTGATATTATAACACAATAAAATTAATTGCGCAAACTGTAATAAAGGTAATAAAATATAGAAAAAAAATATAACAAAAAAAATATCTGTACGTATAACATTTTAAATTAAACGAAAGCGAATTCATTATAAAAGCTGTACGTCATTTGTTCAAAAACATCGGTTTGTAAAAATTAACAAATGTTTTTCACAATTCACAGTTTAAAAAACAGAGTCGACAATAGTCTTAGTAATAAAGGTTTATTAGTTTCTCAATATAATAATACAGTTCTCAGTAAAATATTATTCTTTTGCAGTTTGCAACCATCAATGTGGACTGCTTAGACGAAGTTTTAAAAAAGAAAACTCATATGTCGCATGAGAGTAAAGGTTTCGCTGATTGTTTTGCAGTAGATAATGACATCCTGCTTACCGCCTTTATCGATTCGTTAGCACTATCAAGGAAACCTGACGTTAGATTGCAATTATATTCACGGTTGACTTGCATGTTACAATATGGAAGAGCAAACCTAAGACTCGTTACTTTATCCGGCAATAGATTGGATGTTACCAACGTGACGGTGATGTCACCTCCTGTATAGATATGTTAATAAAAAGCAGGTTATTACGGCGACATTTTATTCTCTCTTTGTTTATTCCGAATAAACATTTGTATGTATATATATATATGGAATTTTCTAATATTTCGTATCGCTAATTACTTATTTCTCCTAAGTACAATACATCCAACAACAACAAAATAATACCCAAACAATGGCTTCATGAATATTCTCATATTATTACATTTTACAATGAACATTGTAGATACATATTTACAATAAACGTTGTACAATTTACATGTATTAACATCCAGCAAAATACTATTTCCGAATGTTGTATTGGGGGTACCACCAAAGTATTTGCATATTATATTATGTTATTCAGAAATCAATGTCTATTATGCATGCTAATGTAATGGCTCTACATAACACACTTTTAAAGTAAGTTTCAAATACTGTACCCACACTTTATACACACAAGTAAACGCTATTTGCACTTGGTTTTGTGGTATATTATCTGAGACCAAGAGAAACAAGGCAACGATCAAATTAACTGTGATATGGAAAGGCCTTGGAATTCTCCGTTTGTCTGTTCGCTGTGCGCTACGAAACGCAAAAGGAGTAAGGTTTTAGAAAATCATCTAAATTCATTCACACTATATGCAAAAATCGTTTTAAAATTTCCTGGAATCTTTGAAGTATTTCAGGAAACAGATTGTTACCGCTAATATTCCCTTAATGCGAACGAAAGGTCGATCGTTTATTTGGTGGTACGACTGGGTGAAGCAGTTTATTCTCAGAATAAGCTCTGTATGAGCGCAAATTTTATTCAAAGAAAAAATCGATGCTAACACTTCTACTCGTTGTTTCTTGACATCACCAATTACAGACAGCCTCGTGGTCGAGTGGTTAAGACACTTGACTGAAGCGTTGGAGGAACGCTGGAGGTCACGGGTTCGAATTCCACGGAGTGAAAAAAATGTACATAAAATACATTTTTCGATTCAGATTTAAATAATAAGTGTGCAAAAATATATTCAAAGAAATCAAAACGGCAAAAAAAACGTTTGAAATTGTATATTCTCTCTGGACTGGAAAAGAGTGGTAGATCTTGTATCGCCCTGGAACAATACCACACGTTCAGTATTATACACTACGTGAAATGGATTTATTCATATTTTGTGACTAGAACAGAATGACCAATGTAACCTCTCCTCCGACTGCTACACAGCATTCACTTGTGCAATTGCACTGAATATTACAGACCCAGACGGATTGTTGTGTCGTGGTGTCTCACGTGTAGTATAGGATAAAATAAAACAGTTAATTTTCTCAACAAAATATAACCATAGCAAGATACATCCACAATACGTCCTAATGTAATTCGCAAGTTCAACCGATTCTCTAAACTTTCGGAGTTAAGAAACGGTGAAATGAGCCCAAGCAGAATGTAAATATCCGCTCTGCACTATATAGTAAAGAATTACTTTAGGAATCAGATTATAGTGTAGCACCGCATATACTACCTACCTACGGATAAACATCAACTCAAAAAACGTAGTCTTTGTTACTATTTTCCAAAATGAAATATGAGTTCTAAATGATATTTCTGAATTGATTTAATCAATTCGAACGGCATTAATTTAAGCCATTGTAAAATAATTTCAATATATACGTGTATTGTAATGTATACTTTATTCATGAAGAACAATAATCATTATAACTCCTTTGTCTAACATTTCCTCCAATTGAAGTCAAGAAAAAAGGGGCTTTGTATATCTAATTGAATTATTTATTTTAGGCATTGTATAAGTCATGTTCCTCCGTCGGCGCTGTTTCGGTACCCAGCGCGGATGCAGGGTGTTCCAATACACTTCTTACCTTTAATATTCATTTTATATCTTTGTCGGAAGTTTCGTGATAGCGCCCGTACTTGATCACCTAGGTTTAAACTGTGATTTTGAGTTAATAGTTTAAACTTTAAATGTTCCGTCTTAGACTGAAAAAAAAAACGTAAAAAGAAATATTTATT
>JAPMAF010000935.1:0-12361 GCA_026537445.1 Silvatares holzenthali
ACTACACACGAAACTCCATGACACCACCATCCATCTATGTAAATGTTGTGTAGCAATCAAGGGAGAGATTGAAAACCTGGTTATTCAGTTAAAGTCACGAAACATGGATAAATCCATTTCACGTAGCATTTAATACTGAACGGTGATTTTGCTCCAGGGCGATACAAGACCTACCACTCCTTTCCGGTACAGAGTGAACATACATGCATTTTTATATATATATTTTTTTTCACTCCGGCGGGATTCGAACCCGCGTCCTCCAGCGTTCCTCCAACGTTTTAGTCAAGTGTCTTTAACTATTCGACCACGAGGCCGGGATATGGAAGTAATAGCAATTAAATTAAATATACACTCAAAAGAAATTACTGAACCACAAGAAAGATGAAGATTTGTTTTTCCAAAAAACGTTAAACAATTATCAACGCATTTTTGAGCGGCGATAAAGAGCTCCAAAAAGAGCAACTATTCTCGGGATGTCAACGATGAATAAACATCATCGCGTCGGTAAAACTTGGGAATACGTTGATTATTATTAAATGTTTGACTTATGTTTCTTTGCAGCGTGCGCTGATAGATGATTTAGGCCGCTTAACCCTTTAGGAGGCTGACTCATGTGTTTTGTGTAATTGTAAAAATGAATCTGTGGTGACAAATGACCGCTCATCCGTCATTCCGAGCGTATGTGTCGACCCTATTATTGCGGCTGTCAGAGGCGAGCCCAGGTAGGTAACACAATACATGACCCTTGAATGGTACCAGGGCATTCTGATACCTGATGGATCCAGATGACACATGGATCACTCGCAAGATATATTATAGTGCCCTCAGAATGGTATTTCCTTGCGCGTACTGTGAAAAAATCGGATAAACTAACCTTCTTTTTCTACCATTGCTCTTATGCATGAGGATTATGACGGGAATTCTTCTATATTTACATTCCTTATTCGCGTTAGTTTTCAATAAGAGTTTAATCTTACTGAAACACTTAATTTTAATCTTCCTATTATATAAAGCAATACAATACAACTTCTGCCACACTATTGGTGATTGGTTTTTGGAAGTCACCCTTTCTCGGATGTCATTTATAAGTGTATTCTTAGCACCTTAAGTGCATGACCATAATGTTGTGGACTTCTTTAAGGTTTGCTTTTGGATACCGAGTTGTGCAACAACTGATGTGAGCATTGGTAAAGAAAACTAGATTAGTTTCTAGGTACAGCGCCACTCATAGTAATCAAATGAGTGGAATAGTAATGTAGAAATAGGTAAAAAGCATCTAAAACCGAACTGTTTTACCATGGCATACATTTCTTGCGTCACCCACGTATATACATTTTCTCGTACGTGCTTTGTGATTATTACGACCACTAACAAATTAATTTATTAGAATTGTTTACCTAATAATGGCATGATTTTCTCGTATGGCTCCCTTAGCCTCAGGCTTATATTACAGCCTACAGTTACACGTTACAATTATTATTTCTTTGATTATTCTTCTACTCATTGAACATAATACCAGCATTTTTTACTTCTTCGTATATCGCATAACTAGTCTTCCAAAAATATATGTTTTTTTCGTTTAAGTGCTTTATGCATAATTAAGGCATACAAAGACGAACTTATGTCCAAGAGGGAATCTTTACCAGTGAACCTCAAAGAAAATACATTAGTTTATACAGAATATACAGAGTAATCGCAGTATATGCCTAGCGAAAATCAACAATTAGGGTTATTTTGTCAAACAACCAAAAACTCAGCCCTAATAAATAGATCAGAGAGATAGAAGGTAAAAAAATTAACAAAATTATCACCTTTTTCTTTTTTTTTTTAATTAACGTGGATAATTTATATATCGCCGTTTTCGTGAGAACATCACCTCAAGAGCGCTGCAAATTCTTTATAATTCATTTTCATTTATAAAGCATTTTCAATTTGAATTTTATCTTATAGGACTGAAGTACTTCTGTTAGGCAAGAAAAATATAATTTAGGGAAAATTTCCAATTTATTTTTAACCCTTCTAGTTTTTCAAGCCCTTACAAAAAATAAGAATTAAAAAATTCGGCTTCTGCAATAATATCCCGTTTGATGTCAATATTTTTCCGCTAAACTATTTTTAATTTGTTTGAAAATAGATAGTAGCCGCGGGGAGCTAAATAGTACTCATATACATATTTAAAAACGTTTTCGAAAAATGCATTGTCCGGTGGGTTTCGAGCCCGTAATTCCAGCGCTTTAGCTTAGTATCCTCTTCACTGTACCACGAGACAGACAAACTATCCATATATTGTATTATGTTTTATCTATTTATAATTGTTTTCTTATAATTTTATTATATAACTTAAACACAATTTAATTATCACCGTAGTAATCAAATGATACTCTAATCAAATAACCAAACAATCGTATGTTTCAAAACTTTTTTACACTCGTAATGATTGAGTGTTTTAAAAGCAATTACCGTTTGATGTTCAATACATACGATTATGAACGAAATCAATTGATAAGTGCGATTTAAAAAAATGTGTGATATATTACAAAGCATCGGTTTCTTCACGTGCCGTCTATGACTAAATTTGTCATCTCAGCGCGCATGAAGGACATAGGACCGTGGATCGAGCACCGAATACCGAGCCTAAATTGAGACATGATCCGACGTAGGTACGTCCAAGTTGCTATGTGCGCTAGGCCCCGCGGTCCCGCGGTCCCGCGGTCCCGCGGCCCCGTGGTGCCGCGGCAGAGACTGAATAAAGCGGCCGAGATGAACTGAGATGCTCCACGCAGATAACCGCTGACTAATTGAGCGCGCCTTTGTATTCTACACACTCTCATTTGTCACACAATCAGTGCTGTGCGCTGCCTACCGGGTACATTAATATATATTTTATTCACTTCAGTAAAATTTTCAGGAAATAAAAAATAATTTCGGTTTTCCTTTTGTAACTTTGTGGTTCTCCATTGTCAATAAAAATTTTCTTTTCTTAATCACAACTGCCATTCATTTTATATAATTCATTATGTTAAAATTAAAATTAATTATTAAAAACCTTCGCGAACATGGCTGGTCTCTATGGCAGAAACATGTTGAATTATATAAAATAAATAAAAAATTTAATATAATTTTACTAAATGGTTAGAAAATTAGAATATACAATATAAATAATAAAATATAAATTTTATAAGCGACATCGAAAGGTGAGTGAAAGTAGGAAATAGAGTCAACAGAGATCTGAATGCTATTATATCGAGCAAAAAACTATCTAAGAGGATTAATACCAATATATAACGGAGTACTGGTGCCTATCTCATAACAGAAAAGGGAGTGGAATGAATACTATTCATATGACGTTTCGTGAAAATCTGCATGCAGTGAAGAATGAGATATAAAGAAAGAATGTGAAGCAGGAGCGAGTGCGATTTATAAAAGTATGAAAAAATACCCTGAATGGTTTATACATGAGATGCCGTGCAGCGCATATTGATTGTAAAAACCTAACACTAAAGATGTACGGTGCGAAATCGTCTAAGAAAATCACGGCACAATCAGATAAACTAAATTCTAACGGATAACTCTGTTCACAGCACAAATATAGCGTTTGATAAATAATATTAATTTAATTTAAAATCTTCCGATTTTCGATACGATATCATTAAAATTGTCCTCTGCGGTATGCGGCGCTCCTGAAAAGGTGTATCCGCATTAACCATTGTTGCAAACCAGAGCGACAGATCCTTCTGGGAGACAATTAATTAATCATATTATTGTCCTGTGGATATTATACGTGTCCGTGTCCGTGTCCGAGCCCGGATCAAAGGCTCCGCCCCGCGGGGAATGTCGCCCAGAACAAATTGTGACGGATTCAAATAATTATTTTCTCTCCGAGCTGTGCTGAGTGAGTTATCTGTGGCATCTAGATTTCCGATTAATGTAATCGCTCACTTTATCGAAGCCGTAATGACGGGTGTAACGTTATTTATTACTACTACCATACATTATCTGGGTGTATCATTAATGATGGGAGAGCAAACGATGGGTGTATCATACGAGCTGGGCTATTAGTTTAAAATAAAACGTAATTTGACGAATACAATTTGTAATATTATTATCGAAGGTTTGAATTCTAATTGATAGGAAGGGTGAAATTTGGAGAGAAAAAATAAATGTTGCTATTTTCAATAATACTAATACTTTTTTAAATGTTCTCGGTGGTTACTTTGTGATAGTTACGATTTTCCCTGTTGTGATAGTTACGAGTTAGTGCTTGAAAATGATTTGATTAAAACCGAAACGCGTCGCCAACTCTTTTAATAAAGTAATAAAGTACAAAGTGAAAACTCTTTCTTTTAATCATAATTGGACACTAATACTTCTCCCAATTTCAAATTTCCATAAGTAATCGGTACAGGTACTGTGCCGATCACTAATGGAAATTTGCGATTGGGAGAAGTATCAGTATTATTGAAGTCAATTGCAACATTCCATTTTTCTTCCAAATTTTTCCCTTCCATTACAATTCTAACTTTCAATAATAATGTTACAAATAATATTTATCAAATTACATTTTATTTCAAACTAACAGCACCGCTCGTATGGGCAATTTAATGGGAAAGAGAATCTGTAGAAGGATAACTTTTGACATAATTCAAAGAATTTTTTTATACTTTTCCAGCGACCACTTGAAAATCCACATGAAGACGCACGACAACCAGAAGCCGTTCCAGTGCACCGTGTGTAACAGAGGATACAACACCGCGGCGGCACTCACGTCCCACATGCAGAATCACAAAAGGGCCGATGGGAGCGGCGGATCCCCGCTTCGTGCAGGAAGTGGCGGCCCGGGGAGAGGCTACCGCTGCCTGCAGTGCGGCGAAAGATTCAGAAGACCCGATTTACTGCAGGTCTGAAAAACACTCGATTATTCTATCCCACTTCATTACTATACGATGAATGTTGGACACGTTCGCGATGAAACAAATTTTACATAACCTCTTTCCTGAAATGAGGTCCGGACTTCGATCCCAGTTATTGGACATCCTAATTTCTAACCGGTAACGGTAGCTTAAATAGTAGACTTGCATCATTAACCTTGTTCCATCGGCCTCATATCAGTTTTGTGGTGACGGCAAACAGACTTCTGATCACCTTTTATGGTCTCGTGAACACCCGGGTACAACAGGGAGGAGCTAGTAGCTGTTGTACGTGGTCCCTTTTCGGGTCACAGACGGCCTTCGTGGCCTTTCGAGGCAATTACTTGGTTTTTCCAAGATTTTGTCAATTATTTGGTGACATCGTCTCCAGCTAACCCGTCTTCCAGGGAAGAAGTCACCCTTTCTCTGATGATTATTTCATAATCCACGGGGGAATCTTTATGATACCCTTATCAGCCTTGCCAGGGCCATGACTTTGAGAGCTCCTTTCGGGTTACTTTCTCGTTTGGGTAACGAGTCAATTATTTTCAACGGACGAGCGAATTGACTAGTTCGTTTCCAGACGCAATACGGGTATGTTGTGGGACAGCAGTACTTCGAAACAAATCGCTAAATACATGTATCCATTTTTCAGAATCACACGAGCACCGTTCACACGTCCGACGTGAGCTCCGCAGGCAGCCCCAGGGTGCCCTCGGCCCTCACCCCCCCGTCCCCGCGCTCCCCGCGCTGCCGGCCGCTCAGCCTGCCCAAGTTGGCCTGCATGTACTGCACGCGGGACACCTTCACCACGATGGACCAGCTGCAGGCGCACGTCCACTCCATGCATTCGTCGCTACTTCCGCCGCCTCCGCCGTCGCTTCCGGAACAGAACGGGATGACTCCGGCGCAGTCGCCGGCGCTCTCGTACTCCTGCGACTCTTGCACCATGCGATTCCCCACAAATGCAGCGTTGCATCAGCATATTTCTTCGGCGCATTCGAAGCACAGTCCTCGCTCTCCGCTATCTTGCAACGTGTGCGCGGTACCGTTCTCGTCCACCGCCGGTTTGGCCGAACATTATTTGTCAGCGCACGGCGGACCCGCCGAACAACTCCGCCCCACAGACCTCAGCAAAAAGGCTATCGACCGTCCGACGAAGAGGCCTCGGAGCGGGGAAGATCCTTTAGGCGCGGGAACCCTTCTGTGCAACCAGTGTGGGGCCGCTTTGCCAGATTTCGAATCGTTTCGTGTGCATCTGCGAGCTCATCTCGAAGGCGGTGCGTGCTTGTCCTGTTCAACCTGCGGAGCGAGATTTTCCGACGCCGGTTCTCTGGAGCGCCATGCGGCCGCCCACCTGCTGGCTCTTGGCGCCGAATTCGGATGCCCGAGTTGCTCTCGAGCATTCCCTAAACCCGACGAATTGCAAAAGCATCTCATGGATCTACATGCTCACCATCTGTATCGTTGCGCAATCTGCAAAGAAGTTTTCGATTCTAAAGTTGCCATACAGGTAGGTTTTATTTTTAAGTATATTTTTTGTTTTTAATTATTTTAACGTATAATATTATTTCTAGTTTTCGTATCGCTCTCATTGTAAATTGTTAACTTTATCTCCAACTTGCGCTTTAGCGTATATTTTTTTACATATGTAATATAATAAACTTTTAGAGCTACTCTAATCATTCATTTGTGAATATTTCTTTTAATACAAAAGACCGTTTGGTTATTATTAACAAAAAAAATAACCTATCAATTTCATAAATCCTATATTAATTTAGAGAATAAAAAGCTACGCACAGAAACGGTACTTAAGTAAAAATAGTCCAGGCGCAGAAGCGCAATCCAATTTCGAAAATTCATCATTAAGTTTATTCGCGGGATATTTTTATCTGTCGTATAATTGCAATCTATTTTTCAATACGGCATACGATATTGAAAAATAGAATGCACTCATTCGATGCATAAAATTTATCTCGTGATTATCTCTGTCCTAAGAACCGAAGTTAAATAATAAAATCTCAATTAAAATGAAAGAAAGTAAAATGATGTTCAACTGACACGTTTCTACGCTTTCAGGTGCATTTCGCTGTGAAGCACAGTCACGAATGTAAAGTGTACAAGTGCACAGCGTGCGCATCTCCTTCCGCGACTTTTCGCTCCGAGGCCGAGTTCGCCCTGCACGTGAGGGCGCAGCACGCGCCCGCCGGCCCCGCGGCCCCGCCGGGCGCCGCGCGCTGCCCCTACTGCCACGCGGCTTGCGCCACCGACTTGGAGCTGCAGTTCCACCTGGCGGCGCACGCCGAGCAATACCGCTGCCCTCTGTGCAGAGAAGGCTTCCACGTTGAGTTCTTGCTAGACAGGCACATGCAACAGCACCATCAGCAGGTCAATTATATATTGCGTTATATTTTCAAAAAAATACATAAATCATCGTTAAGGCGACGCCGACTGTAACGCAATTTTTACGTTTTCAGGGTATCAACGGTGATAGTCCGAAGCCCAAGCAATCTCCGACCAATAGAGTTGCCGTTAAAAACCTTCCAACCGAAAACAACAACGCTAAGAAAGAATCGAACATTTGCGATATTTGTGACAGAAATGATTTCCAATCCGAAAATGAACTACTCGCTCACCGTAAGCTCGCGCATCACGTCAAAGGAGGAGCGAAGAACGGAGCGGTCAGTCTCAGTTGCGCTTATTGCAGCGAAAACTGTAAATCGCGCGCGGAGTTGGAAAATCACATGAAGAGTCATTCCCAAGGAAGCGCCGCAGGAGGGAAGCACAAATGTTTGATTTGCGATGAAGTTTTTCCTTCATCCGCGATTCTCGCGGAGCATAAGTTGACACATTGCAAAGTTCTCGGAGGAAACAATTGTACGCATTGCAAAGCTCTCTTAACTACGGAAGATCAATTCTTTTCGCATCTCTCGCAGCATTCCAATAACAACAATCCTCCCAGTAGCCCTCATTCGACATCTCCTCCGAATATGCCTACTTCTTGCGTGGTTTGTCGGCAAACTCTCGTATCGGATGTAGAAGCGAGAATACACGCTCGTTTCCATTTGAAGAATTCCGGCATCACTTCTGAAACCTTTCAGTGTGCCCTCTGCCTAAAATCCTTCCCTCAGCGAGACGTCATCCCGACCGGAGCCGAATTGAACAACGGGATATCGACGACTCACGTGTGTAGAGATTGCTACAGGCAGCACAGCGGGGCCGCGCAGCCGGCCGAGCGGCGGTGCGGCGACTGTCACATGAAGTTCGAATCGGCGACGGCGCTGGAACATCACGTCGAGTCGGTTCACAGGAAGACTTACACGTGCATCGAATGCCAGGCGGCTTTTGAAACCGAGCAAGAAGTCCGCGCGCACGTGCAGGCGCACGTCTCAGGAAACGGCTTAGAGTGTCGGCTGTGTCGTCGATCTCTGGGATCCCCCATGCAGCTCCAGGCTCACCTGATAGAGCACACCTTCGCAGGCTGCGGGGGTTTCACCTGCTACCTCTGCTCCGCCGTCTTCACGGCCGCGGCCGGCCTGCAGCACCACATGCTCGCTCACGGTCTGGCGGCCCGCCCGTACGATTGCGGCCGGTGCGGCCTCAAATTTTTCTTTAGAGCCGAATTAGATAATCACAGTTATTCTCACTTAGAAGACGACGTGAGGATGAAGTTAGCCGATGCCGATTCGTTGAAGCATTCCTATTTCATGGGCCAAAACGGATTTCACGGAGTGGACAATGTGGCGTTTTACACGACATCGACCAATTCTAAAAAAATGAAAACGAGTCCCGGTCCTTACAAGTGTTCCGAGTGCCCCGCAGATTTCGGCAACATGCTGGGGCTTCACGCTCACAAGAGGAAACACAGCGCCGAGAGAGAAGGGAGTACGCCGGATGGATCGAAAGTTAAGCACGAAAGGGTCGCCGTGAAGCAAGAAGCGGATGACAAAGGAGACGAATATATAGAGGTCAGCTCTCCGGTGGCTGCGCCTGAAAAAATCGAGGCGAACGGGATTGCGGAAGATTTGAGCGCTTCGAACGGAAGTGTACCGCTGTTGAGCCCCAAGAAGGAAATGGTTGAAAATTGACCGTCGAAAATTCGTTACTGCTTTTAGTACAATATGTATTGTAAATATTTTTAGAAAAAATGGCATTTAATAAAAGAAATTCATAAGAAGGCTTCATTGTTTGCCATTCAATAATATATAACTGTTATTATTAAACTTAAGTCAAATTTACGATTTCAACATTGTGGCTAGTTGTAAGATAGAATCTTAGTGAAGTATTGCACCATCCATTTTTTATCGGAAGTAGAAAAAACGTATCTGTAATATACATACAGTTAACAAATCGTGTAATCATTCGTAATAATATTATTGGAAACTATGTTAAAAGTGCACAGTTTCAATATTGTTTGGCACTAACTATACGCCCGTGTTTTAACACTCGTACTATTTGTTTTAAACAAATTCAATAATTGCAATATTTTAGGCATATTACTAGTACATTCCAGTTATATTAATTGTTAATATTATTCTTTTCTAATACTAATGTTATTGTTTTTATACAGAATAAATTTTAATTGCTTTTATCCGTTTATAATGTTCTTAATTGCATAGATCTACTGTGCCTCATTGTTTTGTTAGTTTAACAATTCGTTTATCATTTATATTTAATTGTTTATTATAATGAGATATTCCCGTTACATTATAAATTATCCATACTTTTACACCTTACATATTTTATAACGTTAATCGATTAAGTTTAACTCTCAAGCAGGCAAGTGCCTTAGGCTTGAATTATTGTATTTATTCGTTTATAATAAACCAAAGCATTCTTACAAAACTCTTATTATATTTATTATCCAAAATCACATCTTAAATTATGAAATATATAAAATACTTATTCACAATAGTATAAAAATTAAACGTATTTTTAGTAAAATCAAACAAAGCACTCATTTCTGGAAAGAGACGATTTCAAACCAATATTTTACCTCAGGAACAAAATAAATTTAATTATTATTTATATAATATTTGAACATACTTTTTCAAACATAAATTATGACATTTCAGATCCTTTTTCATAAATAAATTCATATTTGTAAACACAAGTTTAAAATTTAACTTCAACAATATTTAATGTATTTCTTCCAGCAACTTACTGCAAATTACCCATATCAATTACTCCTTACCATGCCTGGTCAACCAAAATTGTTCTACGAATAAATCGCATTAATGGTCAATAATTTTCAAACGACTGCGTATTAGTGTAAAAAATATGATCATTTTGCATGATTTAAGACAGTACCACACAATGGGTCTAACATTGGACTCAAACATTTGATCTCGTTGTAACGATTGGTCAAGGAATATTGTTCAAACGTGTTGATTCGTACGTTGGTAGAATATTTACATTTACATTTCATTAAACTGTTCAGGTATTATAAATATACAGATATTATAAATATACAGTATTGTTATTTCATACATTTTATATATTTTTAATGGATTTTGGGCAGTTATCTCGCCTAATTATGTCACAATTTTTGAGAATTTTATAAATTTAAAGTCAATTATTCAATAAAACTAATTTAAAAAATAATGTTATAATCATTAAAGAATACTTTTTATGTTTTTATAATAAAGCATAAAACCTACATTCTTAAATGAAAATAAATATATACACTGATACCAAGTAATAAGTTTGATTATACTGTCTTTCAAAAAAGTTTGAATGAATTGTGAAACCGTACATCAAATGTATTTCCAAATGTTGGGTGGAGCAGAAAAAAATCTCGTGCGTGTATTTAAAACATCGACAACAGCCCGAACATGTCAAAACACGAACGTTGGATACTTTACAATTGAGTTGGCGCATTTACTATACCATATGTCAAATAAAGAAGATGTTCACAACATCGTGTGGCACCGCCTTTAGAAGCCATTCCGAAATATCCAATACTACTAAAATATATTTCAAAAATATAATTTGTTTACATAAGGGTCTGCTAATACAGATGATAGATCTTTGACAGCTTATAGCGACCATATTTGTTGATGGACTTTTGACATCTCAATTCAGTTGTATTCGGAAAGATTTGCAATTTATTCATAATTCATCTCTCGTTAGAAGAATGATTGGAAATTATCTAATTTTATCACGCCATTTCGCGTTACTCAAAGAACGATTCGACACGTCTACATTATTTTCTCTGTGGCTATGTCGAATCATAGGTTTGCACGAATAAACCCGCGACATCAAAAGGCCCACATTGTAGAATACTATGATGCGTCTGAATCGAGCCTTGAGCAACGCGAAATTTGCACAATAGAATTAAGTAATTTCCAATCGTTCTACTAAAGAGAGATGGGCTATGATTAAATTGCAAATATTCTATGCATATTATACAAGAGATGTTAAAAATCCATCAACAAATATGGCCGATATTAGCTGTCAAAGAATTATCATCCCTATTGACAGACCCCATACAACCGAGAACGAGTTGACCAGCTATGTCCTAAATGTAGGAGGGAATTTTAGATCGCATGTTTTTAAAAGCTAATCAAACTATGCCTACATCGCCTGCTTGCTCTGAATCCAGGGTAGGAAATTGACAACATTAACGTATGCAGCAGGGACACCCTGTGTGGCACATCCTAGACCCCATGCTACGAGTCCAGCCAATGTCCATCGGCCGGGACTGGTTTCACACACCAGACCTGATCCTCCGTCACCCTAAAACAAATAGCATGTTAAATTAAGAAGTTCAGTAGCTGAAACTCTATAACATTATTTACGCAGATGAAAACTAATTGACAAAATTAAGAAAACTGTTTGAGATGCTTTCGACATATATAGCGAATGGATACCGTAAGATTAGTCACAATTTAGTAACAATTTATTTTATACAATACGACTTGTTTCAGCCGTATATTGGCCATGTTCATGAATGTTTATTGTGTGCATGGTGAATTGTATGAAATAAATAAAGTGGTTACGGCTATGAAACATAAATAAAAATTTATTAACAATACAGAACCACAAAGTTACTGAAGAAAGCGCGGGAAAAATAATTTTAAATCGTCATTTTAATTTAAATAACATCTTGAAAATGGTCAGCGATTGTGATCGAAACATGTCGATTTTTATCGAAGGCATTTGGGATTTATAGAGCGTGAGTTGATTGATGACTATTGAAAAAACTTATAATATAATACAGAATAAACCATCATGCCGTATCCCTGTAGGAATATGCAGAGGGGATCGAACGCCATTCTATCTTATCCTGACATAGAATTCTTGCCCCGCAAACGAACGCCGAAACGTAATGTGTAGAAAATGTAATGTCTATCCCACCGAAACGTAGTCCTTACCCATAAATTCCCACGCGGTATATCCCAAAAAGCTTCGCCCGTTTGGGCACACTTCATATAAATATTTAAATATATATA
>JAPMAF010000936.1:0-12360 GCA_026537445.1 Silvatares holzenthali
TCCCCAGATAGGTACACTACACAATGAAATATCTTAAGATGTAATAGTAAATAGTCCGGGTCGAAATAGTGTCAAAGGTATATAACTGGCACACTAGTTTTTACAGATAGGCGGCTACTGGCACGACCGGTGCTCAGTATAGTAGATTAGAAAGACACTACATGTATACACTTAATTAATTTACTCAGAAAATATTTGACTTCGCCGAGAATCGGTTCGATTATGAGGCTTTCAACGTACACACAGTATTGTGGAGACTGATAAACCAAAAACAAAATATAAACGAGTTTTAAATATGATAGAACAAAAAAAAAACTATATATTAATGGCTACAGTGTTACTTGGGTATTTTTTTCCTTTGAGTAAATTGTCGTCCCAGTATACAATACTTAAGAATATGGGAAGTAAGACGGTTCGAGGAGATATTTATTTATTGGATGATTTATATAGCGCTGTTTCGTGATTACAAATCACCCCAAAAACGCTTTACAATGTAAGTGCATTTATATTAACTACCCAGTACAGTACGCAGATAACTGTACGCAGATAACTGTACGCATTAACTGTACTCAAAGAGCTCATTGAATTTGAACATTTTACGCGACGTTGTATATTATATTATATATCAATTATTATATATACTATGTCTGGCCGCATAATTTAATGACGTGATGTTTACCTGTGCTTTAATGATTATGGATAATATTAGTTCTTGATATCATCCATAATGGCCTCATCTTAAAATATTGTTGAGTAAAATCCTACAAACGCGACTATGATTCATCGATGATTGGGCGTCGGTAACGGCAGCCTCTGCGCTCGGTAGTATCGTTATTTTTAATTGGCCGAGATTTAAGCTTCATTATTAACGCGTGTCTAAATGCATTACGTACAGAAAGAGATCATCGTCCGCGGGAACGGTCGTAATCCGATCAGATAAATGAATAGAGACATGTGCCGGATTACGATTGTGGTTAAACAACGCGTCAGCTCAATCAGTAAGGAGTGCGCTGCAAGTGTGTGATGCAAGATGCGGGTGCCGGGTGCCAGGTACATTGCACTCCGCGCAGGGGAAACGAGAACGGTACACACATGGACAGGGATTTGGAGCAAATCACGTCGTATCATGCCAGAGCGTGAAGCACGCGGAGCACACGAAGCGCACGCATTCGTCAAGTCGATCAGTCGTGTGGAACGATAGTACGCGGCACCGTGAAGTTCTCTAACCTCGCATGGTGTGCATGAGTGTACAGGGTTCTACACCATCTCCCGTCTTATCTCGCTGTCGCTTACTCTTTATGACTCCCGATGATGATATTATAATGTGATCAGTATATTTTAGAATATTTTTTAAAGACCTTGCAGGTTATTTTGCTTACGATCAATCCAATAGGAAACATGCGTTCCGTGAATTTATAATATAATTTTAAAAACGAATTTTACAAAAATCGATATTTGAGATGGTTTGGACACGTTGAGCGAGTATCAAATTAAAGAATAGTAAAACAGATCTACAGTGCGAATATTAATGCAGTGCGAATATGAAGGCTTAGAAAAACTTGGCAGGAGCATGTTTCTCAGCCGCAACAACCGTCGGGCGTGTATGGCGAGATGCAAGAACGTGGAGGAAGCAAGAATTGCGTGTCAGGACAAGTGGCGCTCCATTCTCTCTGCTTACCCCTATAGGTAATAGGTGTGATATGTGTGTATTTATGTAATTAAAGAAAATTAAATCATGAGGTATATTCTTACTCTGAATTGGGCCTCGTGGACTAATGATAAGAATACTCGACTCAAGCGCTGAAGTTGGCAGGTCCTAATTTGTTACCGAACTTTGTAAATTAATAATATTTCGTTTAGTAAGGATCATATATTTTAATTAATTTATTAATGTACATAGACGTGTCATAGCAATTTGCAAATATTGCTATACATCTGCTTCACTAAACGAGAACAGTGGAGGAAAATTGGGGCAGGCATTTACGATTTTACGGAATAAAATGAGATCAATAATGCTTTTTCAAGTTACATAACACGAGTATATGAGTAGTCAATTAAATACAGAAATCAGAAGTGCTAGTATTATTAGCACAGTTATATTTATCGTTATCACATTTGAGAAATGTTGCGCATCCTTAACGACAGTTTCCTAAGTTTTCACTCGTGTGTATTTTAACTAAAATTTTGACAAGTTCGTGGTCGTAATATCGCTAATTGATGATTTTTTTCTTACTACATTTGGGCCGGCTTTCTAAGTACATTGACGCCAAAGCCACCTGTCCTAGGTCATCCAGGAGCCGTCGGTCAGGACCAATGTTATCGTTTTTCTAATCTTTTATGTTCAATTACCATGTTGCTTGTGGGCGACTTTTTTGGCATTGGTTATTTTAAGAGCATCTTTGAGATGTGATCTTCTCTCCGTATTACGTGGTCATGCTATCTCAGTTTAGTGTCTTTCAGTGTTGTTGCTGGTATTGGAGGTGTTTTAAAACACACCGGGTTTTTCACTCGAGTATGGATGAGTGTGTGTGGCTTCTCAAGATGTATGAAGACCATGCGTAGGTTTTCCGGTTGGCGCAATATTTTATCATCAGTAACTTCATAGCTTGGACTGCATCTGTAGTTGATTTCTGTGCCGTCAATCCAAACTGATATTTATGTCCTAAGTTAGTTTCAGGAGATCTTCTACTATTACTACTTCCCAGAGTTTTAAAGTGTTCAATGACAAATTCTGTCAGTAAGATTCTTGTCATGCGCATAATACTAATGTAATTATTTCGAGTAGCACGGTACATTCGATCAGGGTTCATTGAACGTATTATGGAGTGTTGTTGCTAATGAATGAATTCTTTGAATGAATTACCTTCACCTTTGCGATTTCTCATTACGCTGCCACCAGTTTACTATCTTATGACGTGTGTCTTATATTATTATATCAGCAAAAGACAGGAGCAGACTTACCCTACCCTTTCTCGACGCTCGATTTAACCCGACTCCGCGACTCGTCACGCTGACGTATCAGTTTAATAAGGTCCCTCTCCGGCATTACCGGCGCTGAATACGAACGCCCGAGACTGGAGACCAAAGAGCGAACGTACTTGTATTTTTTCTTCCCTCATCAAGAGCGCATCACGGTCTCTTGGCTCGCATGTGCGGCGAGTGGTGTGCAATGCGATTCACATAATAGCGATAGCTTCTATTGCATTATTATACCAACATATGATTTTCAAAGATTTCATAATAGAGTTGTGAAAATGTATGCTCCGTTGCGTCTATTATTTTGAAGTTAAGCTCTCACGCTGGAAATTGCTCTGGGAAGATTACGCGGGAAATATTTGATACAAATTGAACAGATTGGGAAGGTGACCGATTATAGCGTTTAAGAGGGGGGGATCAGATTGATCACTGTCCTCATCGTAGTGTTATATGATTTGGAGATCTTTTATCATGCCAAATTGCTGCTTATTCGTTATGCGATAGATGACTTTGCTAAGAAAAGACAGATTTAAAATTTCGGACTGTTTATATTAAAGTGGCGAAGGGTCGATGATTCAAATGGTGGCTCAAAAGCTTAAAAAAGAAAGCTCTCTTAGATACACAAATTTTGACGATTTCCAAATATCTGGAAATCTCCCATATCAACTCTAATGTAAAGATGAGAACTTAAGGAAAATACAATAACAATCTCAATTGATTTTTATTTATTAAACATTGTGTTTAATTTTGGAGTTTCTAATTTCTCTTTAAGCCGGTAATTTTACATTTTCTGTTATGTAAACAATAATTTTTTTATTCATTTTCTATCGTACATGGTATGGTATGGAAAGCAGCGATTGGAATTTCTTTCACACGCCAAATAGACTTCGTAACACGGTTATTGTTCCATCGTGTAACAAATTTTATTAAGTTTGAATTTTTATGCTTGTACCATTGTGATATAATAACTGTCTTATGTATTATATTGATTTATACGTAGCAACTCACTCGAAAGTGGCGTTCAAAGGCTTGGAAATATAACAACTTTTAAATGTTTGCGCTAAATAAAATGCATGGTACTAACACTCGACTCGAATGCGCCAGAGTTCACAAATTGTCGAGAAAAAATATAATGTTGGATTTTCCAATGTTGAATGGTTTTCCCACGAAGTCTGTAATTATTATAAGCATTTTATTTGTTTCGTCGCACACTCAATTTGTAGGCATATAAATGAGTGTATTATTATAGATGAGCGAGAATTATTTTCGTAGTTTTCCTCTCCGCGGATATTATTTATTCGATGAGACGTTTCGATATGTTTGTGTTATTGTTCGGTCACACTTTGGTCATTGATTTTTCGCACATAAGCTGGGAGTCGGGAGCCGGGAGCCGTGGACGGCCCACGGCTACATACCGCGTATAATAATATGATTGTATTTGATCCCTTCCTCCCCGTCACCCGATGTTTTGTCAGGCTAGCCGGGCCGGGCGGCCAGGATGAGGTGGCGGGATCCGCGCGGTGCGGCGCGGTGCGGCGCGCAGAGTGTAGCGTGGTGTCGTGTCTGTGCGCGAGGACGGGAACGAGGATTAGCCGAAACAAAGGTTCGCGGTCTGACCGCCCATCTCCGAATGCCCAAATCCTGTGGATTTGTACATGTCAATCTCACCGGTTTCATTATGTCGACGTTCGCCGGTCGCCGGTCGCCGACAGCAAAGTCACTCGGAAAAGGAGAATTTGTACTCCAGCGTCGTCGGCGCGAAACAATATCGCGGACCGACAATTTGGCCGGATGTATGTACCTGTATATACTTTCGTATACACTCGAGTTTAACTGTGATTTCTATATTAGGGTTATGCATTAATGTCCTTTGCTGTATTCTCACCTTTGGAATTAAAGACGTGCATTCATTCGCATGACATTTTATTTTTCCAATATAATGTATAATATTATATTTTTCCACGCTGAGGACATTGAGGAATGTCGATTACTCCGAACTGCAGTCATTATATGTGAGAGCTAATTTAGTGCATGCAAAAATAATTGACATTTTGCGGATATCGCTGTAGACAGGACAGGGCATCGATGGAATCTGTTCGTATGGCAACCGTAGGCGAGCTTTCCAAACGGATTGGATCGCTGTTGCAGGGAAAATCTGCCAGGAATGCAAAGTATATCAAACATTTTATGAAATAATTATGTAATGGTTTACAGATTGAGAATCAACACTTGATCACACCAGCCTTTGACGTTGTCAATATCACAAGGCTTAAAAGAATTCGATAAAATAATCGTAATTTAAAAGAGCTGCGTGACACTCTTATGGAAGATGATTGGTGAACAGATGTTGAAAGTTTTCCATTGTAATACTCGTATTTCCGAAGGATCTATAAGGATTTATTGAAATATATTAACATTTGTGTATGTTAGTACTCTAAAGACAGATGTCATAAATCCACTCCGGCAGCTTGTACTCTGTATATTTTTACATTTAAAAAATATTATTCGCAAGAGTGACGCTGTATTTTTTCTCTGAACTATATATCAAAGTACCTCATTATTCTTTCCTTCTATTTGTGTTTACTCTTAGTCACCAGTCCCCTCTCTAATGCTGTGCATTACTGTGTGGTATTTGCCTATTGTGCTTTACACACCTTTATTATTCACTATGTATTAGCATCGGAGTTATAAATTTACTTTTTTCCGCTCATTCGACGTCAACATTTGTTATTCTCAGGGCACGATGCCAAGATTGCCTACTTACTCTTGAAAATTTGATGTTATTCATTCCTCAGACTGCGATATTCTACTCCTCCAGCTTTGACTTGCATGTACCGACTGTTTAAAATTTTAATACCGGCTTAATACAGCATGCAGCGCGATTTACATTTCATCGACTGCATAATTTTCCATAGCGAATAAATGTGCGCGGTGCTTTTGCGGCCATCGAATAATACGTCCTTACTGACTGCGCTGTGAGATAATCCGTCCCAATTTAACGGGTGACTTCTTTGTCTTCTCGTCGACTTCTACCCACACCTCGCTTCCTTGGCATCGGAGTGCTGCCGCTCTCGCCCAATCGCGATTATCACATCGGGATGTTTGATTCACGCTGGCAGATTGATACATCGGTCGCGATGTTGACGCATCACTCAATGTCTCTTTTAGTTGAAGATCAACATCTGTCTGGCTAATTTATTTTTCTCCGCCTTTATTCGTGTAGTGTGGTGCGGTGCGGTGCAGTGCGGCGCGGCGCGGCGCGGTGTAACGTACATGTATATGTTTCTTGTATACCCGCACCTCGTTTAACACCCAATCGGCCCGATGCCTGTGGGCTGTTCGGTTCGTTTTTAATAATGTTACGTAGGTTCACCGTGGAGGGCGTAACTCGCGAATGCGACGCGCGGTATTGGGCAGCTATAATAATTTCTTTTAGCATTAACGAGCAGTAAGTTAGTATTTTCCAGCACGCTTCAGGACATAGGGGAACGTAAATTGTATTTATCCAAACAGAAAAACGCATTATTTACAGTTTTCTTTCGGCGTCTCAGGAAATACGTTGTCGTGATTTACTTTTTTAATACGCGCCACCCCTGTTACCTTAATCTCGCGCCCCACAGAACTGGCCCGTTCTGTCCAGGGTCCCGGGGTCCCAGGGTCCCGGGATCCCATGCCTCGCGTTCCGCGCTTTCTGCCTTACTTCTCTCCGCTCTCGCGACCAGTGGCGATGGTATCGCGCAAACGTGAATTTCCCACTTTTGCATTTTGCTTGTGAAGAATGAATGGCTGAACGCCTTTTCGAGGGGGATGTTTACACAAATGAAAATATTTCGCGACGCGAACCTTTCCGTGACAGCTCTCTTCCCTTTCGGGGAATGCCCACCATAATTGAAAATTGTCGGAAGATTCTCCGTTCATATTATTATCGGACTCTAATGGCCCTACGTTGACCCCGGATCCACGGGCCGCCGGGTCCTTCTGCGAGCGCTTCCCCCGCCGAGTGCTCCTTTTCGCTTATTAGACTTTACTATTATTTTTACGGAGAAGGAAGTGTCGCGCGCGCGCTCGGCATTTTCATAAATCCCATTCATTAAGGTCTATTTGGGTGATGAAAGTTACTACGCGACCGCGAAATGCTGTTTTTGTCTCCGGTGCCTTAAATTTAATTGAATTGCCGCTCCGCTCTACCCTTCGTATCACAATAGTAAAAATGTGGCTCTCACCGAGTTTGAGAACACATCCACTCTGTCTCACTTTGTACCATTGAATTTTCATCGCGACTTAATGCTCTTTATACCTGTATAAGTCTCCCAAATGATCGCCCTCCGCAGGCATCATTTACATTCGTATCCACCTCGGCGGGACGTCCACCGCGCGCCCGGAGGGAGCGAGCGAGGGAGTGAGTGTACAGTGTGGTAAGGCCGTGTCCTTACTGCGGTGCGGTGCGGCGTATGAGGTTAGGGACACCGGGACACCGAGGGCGGGAGGAGAGCAGACGCGGTGCTATCTGCAAAGTGTATTATCACTAAGTAGACTTAAATGTATTTCTTATTTTCGCGAATCGAGCGCCCGCCCGAGAGAACGCTCTCCTGAATACTTTATAGCTCGCATGTCAACGTCAAATTACGGTTATTACCGGTATGATGCGTTACCGTTACAGTCGCCATTCCCTCGGATGCGATGCGACAGACATACTGTCAAACGCTCGAAATGACGGGCGCCATCGTCTCTTAGTGCTCCGTGCCACTCCGAATCACACACGGCGCGGCACCACGCGGCTCCTGCGGCGTCAACCTCCCGTCTCCGGGACGTGACCCCCCCCCCCCCCCCCCCCCCCCCCCCCCCCACCCGTACTCCCCACCATCATATTCTTTTTGTCGAATCTAGGAAGGCAAGCTTTGGCACGTTCGCTGAATTCGGTCACTCGGACATGTCCTGACAGGGCTCGTGTTGTGATTGTCACCGCGGGGTGTGTGAAGACGGTTGCGCAGCACTATTCGGCGGCGAACTGGACGGTATAAGGATGTCGCGCTTCTCTAGATGGCTTCTACTGTAATACGCCACATTGCGAACTCCGTTTCATTTTTTTTTGTTTTAGACCAAAAAAGGGTAATCGTGTTATTACTATTTAAATATTAAGCTTCTCTCACAAATACGATTTGAATTCCATAACAATTTCGTTTAAGTTGTCAAAAAAGTACAAAGAAATGAAATGAATATAAAACATAACTGAAAATGTCACGCGGAGTCTAAAATAACCCCATCGTCAGACAGATCGTCCGATGGACCCCGTCATAGCTGACCGCTGATCGCTCTTATACCCTCATCCTCGACTCGACATGTCCACGTCCACCAGTGTTGACATGCCTCTTTGTACGGCGCGTCCACCCACACCCGCATACACATCACCATCATCTCTATCCCGTATCCCTATTCCTATCTCTGTCCTCTTCATCACTGTCCCGTCGGATAATTTTATACCGTGCGATTCACCCATCGAGCTGTGCTCACATAGGGATAGGGATAGGGCTACCACTCGAACATGACGGACCGGCCAACCCGACTCTCCCGACTATCCCTATGGCCGTACAGTGTACGGCTGTACGGGTGTACGGGTGTACTCGTACCGCAGCGTTTGCAGAACTTGTAGCGGTATACAGAAGCGGAGCGGTCAGTGAACTTCATAAACCGTCTTCCTAATAAACACTGCTGCGTCATCAACTCGTCTATTTCACAAAACTGCTTCAAATTCAACACAATTTAGGAGAGTTTGTTCCTGACAGGCACGCCAAATCAATCGCCAAAGTATTTGGTATACTCAAAGATCATATACCTCAAACACACTTTTTGACGTAATATATTCGGTTTGAGTTGAGCGATTTGAAGGAACTAAACGTTATTTTTAGAATTGAAATCGAACGAAGACCATAATCAGCAGCGCTCTTTAAGAACTTTTCATAGAATTAAACGTAGCTAATTAACCATTCACATAGTTGAGTAGCTTCATTCTTAAGTTGTTCTAACTCTTTATCTCTTTTTTGTCGCGTTCCTCATACTGTAGGATATGATATTCATTAAAAGAATGCATTATTATTGTACTAATTACATCATGAGCAAAGGTTGCTGCGTTCCGTTAGATCTCCTATAGTTATAGAAGCAGCACACACATTTTTACGTTTCTATTCCCAAAATATAATCTCAAAATTATTCTAGTAAATGTAATAGTACAAAAGTTTTGAGTAAACACGTAAAATTTTTGAAATCTTTATCAGTTTCGTATTTCTGGAGCGTTAAACATTTTTTATTTTTACAAGACCATCTTTGACATTCGTGCGAATGAAAGGATAGTAAAAGATATGTATAGTGCGACTGAGTTGCTGAGCGGTGCGTGAAAGTGCTAGAAGAACTTAGCAGTAACATTTTCTCCAAATTATTTATACAATAACAGCCGTCGTGCGTGTATGATGAGATGCATTAATATGAAGGACGCGAAAAATGTTTGTCAGAATAGAGACAAGTGCCGCTCCAATATCTCTGCCTACCCCTATCCGGAAGTGGCGTGTGATGTTATGTATATATGTATCTTCGATATGCAATATTCTGCAGAATTCATGAATAATATTATGTTTAATTTATCGTGAACAGTTTTCCGTATGAACTTTGAATTTGTTTATGGAATTTTCGATATCATGGCGAATCGTTTTGTTATGTATTTACACAGTGCGTTTGTCTTTTATCGGGTCATTTTAACCGAAACTGTTGCTTTTTTCCTTGTGGAATATGTAAGTTTTAGTGTTGAGCGCAAGCAGTGCGTCGGGTTAGCCGTTCGCAGAACGATCATCCCCGATGCGTGGCCGGGCGCGGGCGGGCGCGGGAGGGCGCGGGAGGGCGCGGGAGGGCGCGGGAGCGGGAACGCTTTCATTAACCCGTCTCGCGTCGCGGGCTCGCATTAGTCGGTCCTGCCGTAGAATGAAACTTATCGCCGTTAAATTTTACTGTAACACTCGGCACTTCTAAAATTTAATTATATCAGAAATTTACAGTAGCTGCCGCAACTACTGCTACGCTAGTGCCGGTAGTATCGCTACACACACTCACCTATATGTAATACTAGTATACACACATGCCTACATATCCCTGTGCCTATCGTATGCCTACCCGACATTCCGAATGGCTGAAACCGTTACTCTTGATGAATCGCCATTCTTTTATGACGCCTAATGCCCCCTAATGTCTGTCATTGCGCTTTTTAATTATGCATCCTTCAATGTTTTCACTATTTTTTTTTTGTTTCAGGTAAGAATCGCTTAAAGTTTATACACTAAACGCCGTTTCGAGTATTTGGTGAGTAGTTTTATTTATCTGACTGTGAACACGATTGATATATTATTATATGTGATTCGTAGTCAAGCATTTTTAGAATGTTTTACGGGGTATCGTTAAATTATCAACATGACAATAAAATATTCGACCTCACATGGGGACCTGGGACGGATTAGTTGAGAAGTTCGATATTATTAAAATTACGCGTTGATGTTTTGATATCATTAAAATTACGCGTATTTTTTAGATTACTCGACAAAAAGTATCATTTCATCCCATTAGGCTTCATTTCAGTGCACTTGTAGTGTTTTTTTCTCTCACGAAAACGGCGCTATATAAGTTATCCATGTTAATGAACAAATCTGAAACACGGGTTGTTTCTGTTCCCAAATCCTTTCTGAATGTGCCGTAATGTACACGGAATATCGGATATATGACCACCTTAATTCACTTGATGCAGGAAAAAAAATTGCGGTGCAATACGTATACAAATGTTCCAAGACAGAAAAATGTTTCGTTTCACTGCTCTCTTCCACGGCAGAACAGTTAAATTTAGAAAAAGTATTCGAGTGATTATCTCTGGGTTGCGCACAGCCCCCAATAATGGGGCAGTGGAACAATCTAGGACTGCAATTATGAGTGCCCTCGTCGATAAAACGCAAACTAAATTCGTCATACGTAGTGTGTGTGTATGGTGTAGTTACGAATATGCTCTATTAATGTTCCGATCGTTGTGTTTTCTAAATAAAATCTGAAAGTATATAATATTATTTATTGATTCCAAATCAAAAAGGGTGTGCAATTTCACTTGTTACGTAAGGGTACTAAAGCATAATATATTGCATAAAATTATAATATATATTAGTACAACCAAAAAAATATATGAAAAATAAAAATTGCATTTTTTTTAATTGCTGTATCCTTCTATTATAAATTGTATTTTTTTAATATCGTGCAGGAAATTCCGATAATCTCGGAATATTCACTCAATATGTTTTGATTTAAATGTATTAATAATTGTAATTCGCACAAGATTGTTAAGCTGCAATTTATGAAGCGAGTGAAAATGGTCGTCGTGTCGATAATAAATCAGTGTTTTTGTCCAAACATTTTGACAAATGTCAAATTAACTTAAATCATTTGAAGAGTTTAGCGATTGTTCTCTTAAGTGATGTATGTATATATCGTGCGTGTGCAAATGTACTGGATTGTGTACCGATATGATGTAAATGTGAAGAGCAACACTGAAAACAAACAAGCGTTGGTCAGTGTTACACTCTCCTCTCTAAGAGAGAGTGCTTGCAGTTTATTTTAATGTAACATTCGGACTAAACTGGCCTTTTTATTATGTGTGCTTGTTTGCGAGCCAAGGTTTCTCCGCAGTTTCCCTGCCTCGATACTCGTTATAGTATGTGGGTCAGTAGAGCTTAACTTCATACAATAACATATCTTGACTACTTGGACACCATTTATAGTCCAGCTCCAATCTACTCGAGTGTTGTATGGATCTCGGTGAATCTTATTTATGTGAAATCCGTTCTAATTTCTCCGCATCGTAGGTACTGCTGGTCATTATCGGCATTGAGTTAGCTGCAAGCACTGCACTTTATCGTGCATTTTTTTTTATTTTTGAAATTTGTGCGTTTAGTGGTTTTGAACCTTGAATTAAGCTATTCATTCTCGGAGAATTTGTACAATTATTTAATTAAATATTCAATTTTAGACTCATCAGGTTAATAGACATTTTCTATTTGATACATTATGTATACGTTTATTTTCAGAATGTTACAGTAGGTAGATGTAGGAGATCCCTGAACTCGACAAGGCTACTAGATGGAAGTCAGTCGGCATACAGGCGCTACCATTCAACTGAAACTGTCCTCGTGAGAATAACGTCTAACCTTATTAATGGTATATCATCTGGAAAGCTGGCTCTAATTTAAATTCTAGACATGAGTGCAGCCTTTGATACCGTCGACCATGAAATTCTTTTAGGCAAATTAGAATTTAACTACGGCATCAAAGGTGATGTTCTTAGGTGGCTAAGGTCATATCTAACTG